>NW_011626974.1:523224-536498 GCF_000204515.1 Acromyrmex echinatior
GGTTGCCGAGGAGAAGAATAGGGGAGCCCTGACCCGGCCTGTGGTCAGCGCGAAGTGCGAACGACATCCATCTACCCATTCACTCAACCTTCCCAACCCCAACTTCGTAACCTCGCCAACATCATCAACACGCCGACATCGACTACAGTCTTGCGTGCGGGAAAGAAACACGTTGCGAAAACGCATACGCCCGCACTTGACTCGGCTTTTCTTCGTAGGCTCTGCTCCCCTTTTGTGCGCGTGAAAGAGAACACGATACCGGATGAAGGCTCCCCCACGATCTACGATAAGGTGCCGCGAGATCGACTCTGTGTACCTGAGCGAGCCTTACTATAGTATATCGTGTATCGTATTACGGCGGAGATAAAAACAGCACGAAAAAAAGCGTCGAGAAAACAAGAGGCGAGGGTCGATGTGACGTGCTTGTCATCGGGGTCGTCGCTAATCATCTCACGAGTGTTAAGTGCAGAAAGAAATAGCTCGACAGTAATTGTGAGCGATATTGTTTTTTGTTAAATTGTTGATCGTTGAAACAATTACGTAAAATAAAGAATGAACGATAGTACAAGATTTTTTTTCTTTTTTTACTTAAAGAATAAGAAAAAGCACGTACATCAAATATTTCAGTCAAAGATCGTTATGTCATGTTGTTAAAAAATTTGATTATTCAACTTGTATCTTATTTATCGTCATTTATTAAAGTCATGGAAAGTTAATAGCTAAAATGCTTCATAAAACAGAAGAAAATTGCGCTGAAGTAGCAATTTTCTTCTTTGAGACGCAATTCGCCAATTCTTTTGAATCTCTCTCCTACAATTTTTCGCTTTTCATGTTTTTTTTTAACTGCCAAGATAACAATGCAAAAGCATAGAAAATAGCGGATTTAAATTATACTTCAATAGCGTTGTGACATAATGGTATTTCTCGCAAGATTTGAAGCAGAAAAAACTGGGGTACCTTTTCGCGAATTGTACTCGCAAGTATACTTGATAAATAGTACATTTATCAACTCTTTTCCAATTTCAGTAATCTAGATCAGTCTACCTGATTTAACTTACTATTTTGGAGAATAAATATTTTGTTTAGCGGAGACTTATATCGCACAGTTTTATTTATTTATTTATTTTTTTTTTTATTCTATTATTATCCCGACTTGTCTTTTTCACGAAAGTAACAGGATGCACGATCGATTGTAAATAATCATAATAACACGCGGACTAACATTTAACCTAGAACCTCGGGTGATCATCCGGAACAACGCAATAGTTCGATTCTTCTCGCGTTTGCGAAATGGCGCCTGTCAATCGTCGTTGTTGCCGGTGATTCTCGTTAATGGCGCAACGCGATCGATCGACGGGCTCCACTACGGCAACGAGCCTCCCTGATGTACGAAAGAAGGCCGCGTGTGAAAAAAAAAACAACGTATCACCGACTCACCGGAGTTGCTGGCGAACTTCTGCTTGAGGGAATTGGCGAGGCGTTGGGGGCCCGCCAAGGTCGGAAGACCGGCGAGCAGGCCGCTCAAAGTCGAGGCGACGTCTGATCCGTCTTCGTCCTTCGAGTCGTTCACCGACTCCTTGACTCCTCGCGTCCCCGGGCCCTCCACCTTTTCAATCGAATTTACAACCGAGTCTGCAACGGCGACAACATTTTCCAACCGTTTAAAATTCGCGTACTGTTAAAAAGACAATGATAAAAATTCATTCGTTAACCCCAATACAGATAGATACAATTACGGATTTGTGCCACAAAAATAGTGCATTATTTCCATCTCGTGACACTTTCGATTAAGGTCAATTATTATTTAAACATTATCCTCAATTTAGATCAAACATTACTAATAAATCAAAAGGAAAGAAGAAGATTAGTAATCTGAAAACAACCAAGTGGTCTAGTAACCCGCGTTCAAGTAGTTCTTTTCCACAACAAAAACCCTAATAGAAAATATTAGATTAAGCGTTGCGGGACTATATACACATTAATAATGCAATTATGTGCGAAAGTATAATTCGTGCCCGTTTCGCAGAGGGATATGTTATGAAGGGGTGGGACAGAGTCCGTCGACCTTCGAGAAGTTAAAATTCATCATCATCATATTTTTAACTCGCCGCAATCGCGCGTGAGGCATTACATCGTACAACGCGTCCGTACTCTACATATTCTATCGTATATGTACTATCGACACAATTTTTACTAACCTTTCTATTATCTTATGTACGCGTTACCAATGGGCGGATTTAAATTTAGCGTTTGTGCATCTATCTATAACGTCCCGTGTCCCATACCATGCACATTTGAGGAAGACCGGGCATTACACACGTGCGTAACTTCCCAAGGTAATTTTTACTCCCTCTCGCAGCATCGCAATATAGTTATTTGGCAGCCATGTGTTATTTCGTGCGCCATTGTTTGCAAGAGGGTTGCGGCAGATAATCCCCCTATTACCTGCGTCGCTTGTGTGATTGCAAATTTCAACTAAAACACAGAGATTTCCTTCGACGATGATTGGACCGTGTTACACAACATTACAGCGAGCTGTACTCGAGGAATTTGACATAATGAATCTGACTTGATGAAAATAATGTGTACCGATTTATAAAATTTCAATTCCTAATTTCGTAATTTTTATCACTTTCTGATAGTAAGTGTTATTTTATTAAATGATTATTAATCGTAATTAAAATAAAATAAAAATGTAAAAAATCGAATCTCTGAATCTTGATCTAAAATGTCGGATCGCAATATTAATATCTAAAGTATTTCATTAAAAAATGTTGAACAAAATATATAGATATTTTTCTCTAAAAATTATAAATATAAAACAGGACAGAAATATCAATGGTACTACTTAAGTTATATTCTAGATTTTTGAATGAAATTTATATCGCACTAAAAATTTAACAAATTGTATCAGCTTCATTGCAAAGAATAGAGACAGATTTATGGCTAAAATATTGATACAAAATTGGAGAATAAACAATTATATGGGGAATGTGATATTATTTGTGTGAAAAAAAAAATATATAGGGTGTATTTGAAATAACGCCTACTAATCATACAGGGTTATTCTTAATAAAAAACTAAGTCAAAAAGTCCTCTACCATTTTACAATTTCTGCAATATTTTTTTTTTTTACTCAGTAAGCAAAATGCCTAAAATCAATGTATAAAACAACTTTTAAGATATCTTTAAGAGTTTTTTAAGAAACATCTTCGAATAATATTTCGTAGAAAAATATTTCGTAAAGAACACTAAAAGATATCAAAATTGTCTTATATATTGATTTTATTCGACAATCTTTAGAAATTAATATCTTGTTAATTATTGCGAAAATTGCAAAATGATAGACTTTTCAATTTAATTTTTGATTAGGAATAGCACTATATGATTAATGAACAATGTATGATTATGATTATTTCAGATACATCCTATATATATATATATGACTCTAACCATTGTTCCAAGTGACATTTAAGCAAAGCAAACCAGAAGAAAGCGTAAAAATAAAGAATCGTGAAAGAATATTGTGCATTGTAAAGAAGTTGCAGAAAAAACATAAAATACATTTTGTTAAAAATTCAAAAAAAGTATTGTTTTATGAAAATAATTTTAATTAATAATTTTAATACTGAATAAACTAAATTTACAAAATTGAATATTAATAAGAAATAGCTGAGAAAATCGGAAAATCGTTAAAAAATTATCGTTGTTTTAACATAAATCTTCCCGAACTGATCGACGAGGTTTCAGGAGACGAGAATAATTCTTGAAAGGTTGAATAAATATCAAAGAGGCGGAAAAAGGAGGAAAAAGCATTGATAAATACACAGGAGTCATGTCTGAATCGTGCCGGAAGCTACACCGATTTCTGTCAAATGATCCCAGCGAGTCGCGCATCGAAGTACCCAGGGAGAAATTTCACCGCGGGAACACACACGCATATCCCTTAATGAGAAATACAAGGGCGAGGAGACGTGCTAGCGGGAGAAAGGACAGTACGAGGAACACAGATAGGAGCAGGAAACGAAATCGGCCGGAATACTTACTAAGACCGAAGGGCTCCCAATGGCAGGGGCGTCTCGGCGTGTCTCTCCGTCGGGGTGGCTTTGGAACGTCTGCCCTCGGAGTCCTCCCCGCCACCGGATCGCCGCGGCGCCCTCTCTCACCGTCGTGACGACGGCGGCGGTGGCGGTGGCGACGGTGGCGGTTTCGCCGCGGAAGGCGCGGCAGGGCGCAGCCGCGACCGCCAGGATCCAGGGATTGGCGGTGGTGAGACCGTGCGTCAGCCCCCAAACCCTCCACCATCGACTACATGGCACCCTCCGGCATCGCATCCTCCGGGGGTGGACGGCGGCGAAGAGCGGCACGGAAGAGGGTGCGGGCGGGGGAGGGCGAGACCAGGTATAACGACGACGGTCGATGCTGCGCGGTATTTCTGGCGTCAGGTCGATACCGGCCTCACCTGTGTGCGAGGTAACTGTGGGCTGCCTGCCTGCCTGCTAGCCTACCAGCCACCCACCCACCCCGCAACGAAGGGGTTCTCGAACGTGCCCGCTCCCCCCAGCCAGTGGCTCTTCAATCGGCGGATCGTCAACCCTCTCGCGTGCCTTTCCGTTGCCCTCACCTGGTCGCAGTAAGGGTAAGGGTAAAGGTGAAATTGCGAGACCCTGCTTCGAGTGCCGGCTCGACCGTGAGTGTGGCGCGCTCAGTTTTCTAGGAGACATCGCCACCCGTGCTCTTCTTCCTTTCGTCTTCGTTCATCGCCGGGCTCAGGGAAATTACGATCGTTTGCTGGCATTTGATGCGCTCTAGCGCGTTTCGGCATCATGGTGAATGTCACGCCGGAGTATCAACTAAGATAATGGCCGCGGGCGGAGTTTCGATGCTGTTACGCTGCGTTACGCATCAGTCAACATTCGCTCGTCACTGATTATTGGATCGCAAAATCGATCAAATCACGTTAGACTTTGTTCGCATTCGTTTATTGTTTGCGAAACTGTAACTTATGAAATAAATTTCCTCGCAAATTTTTTTCATTGCCTGATAGATTAATAGCAATTATAATAACTTACGGTACCACCTAAATAAACCTAATACTTGATATTAAATGCAGCATTAAAGTCTCACGAGACGCTACTCCTTCCCTCTCGTTTGAATCAATATAAAACTGGTGATGGCAGACACGTCGAAATAATAACACGGGCATACAAATAATTTTTTTTATTTAGAAATTAGATGATATTTTTATATATTTTGATGCTTTCAAATCGAATTCGAAGTCCAAATTGCTCCATCATACGTCACCGAGCACGTCACAATTTTTTATCAACAAAAAACAGTTCGAATGTTAAATATTTTTAACCTACCAGCTTGCATATTAACTTTAGATTGCATTTGAACTTACTTTTTCACTTCTACCTCAGTTTGCATATTAAAAACCAGACCATAAATATGTGTTGTGTGCGTGTGTGTGTGTGTGTGTGTGTGTGTGTGTGTGTGTGTGTGTGTGTGTGTGTAACATACTTTAAAAATACGGGAATATCGAGTTGTTTTTCATCAATAAAAAAAACTGTGACGTGATGGAACAATTTGGACACCGAATTCGGTCTCACAGCGTTGAAATACGTAAGAATACTATGATCTAATCTCCGGATTAAACATTAAAGTTTTTATGTACCTATGTAATTGGAGTTCTTTTTTATCTTTGTCGACGAACAATATCATCGTAAAGTTAAATTAACATTGACAATTTTCCTTCCATTTTTATATTATAAAAGAATGTTGCGAAAATCAAAGGCAAAGTTAATGCTAATCGTGTTGGAGATTACCGCCGTTTTTCCTGTCGGTGAGAAACATTGAAAGGACACGACGAAGTCAATGGCAGCCAGGTAGCTGCGCACGAGCGAGTTGAGAATCATTAATGTTCGAAGGGGAATGCGAGAGGTCAAAAGTCGGGTGACTGAAGCTGCGTAACAGGTTCGCGCTGCCGTAGTCGCTCCACTCCTGCGTAAACCGATCAATTTTAATCATCGCAGATAAGGTCAGAGGTATTTTTATATCGGTTGCGAGCAAAAACGAGCACGTGTTATTCGATACGCTATCGAAAACTCAATATTCTTCACTATCGCTTACATATAATACTGAATTGCTCTGATTACTTTTACGAGTACAATATTTTCTAGTTCCATTTATATTCTTTCTTTTTTTTTTTATCTTCCAGAATGTGGAACACTCCAACGTTGGAATAAATTGTTTTTAGAATTAATTTGAAATTTGTTGTAGGTAAATTAATTCGAATTTTATTAAAAAGCTTAATTTGGATTATTTAAAATTTATTGCAGGTAGATTAATTGAAAATTTAAATTAAAAAGCTTTAATTAAATGTTAAAGGGAGTTGTTGCGTATACTTGATGAATACGTATACAAAAAATGCTCGATAAAGTGCAGAGAATTTTTTTAATTTTTAATTTTACTCTTACTTAATTTTTTAATTTTAATTTTTTAATTTTTTTTTACTTTACTTTTTAATTTTTTTGTGTGTCGTTATTAATAATATAATTATTCATGAGAACGATTTTTAGTGATTTCATAAATTATTGCAAGTAATAAATTCAATTGCAAGTAATAAATTCATTGATTATAATTAGCGAGACAAATCTTTTTAATAATTCTCAACAAGAAGGCACGAATTTCCTCTCTGAGTATTGCACTCTGAACGTCCACTGAAGTTTCCGATGTTGAAGCTGTAAAGCTGAGGAGTTTCTAGGAGTTTCTAGAAGTTTAACAATGAACAAGTAACATCATCTATTATTATACCTCTGCCATCTCTCAAGCTAAAGCAGACTTCTCTATATTCTATCAACTGTAAAATCTCGGAAAACAACTTTAGAGATAACTAACCGAGACAGCTAAGCACAAAGTTATTTTTCATCGTTTTGTAAATCATGAAATCATCGTGCAACAAGTTTTACTATAATTCTCACAATGTTTCGCTTCGCGAAATGTGTTATAAATGTGTACGATAATATTTATTACGTAAAATGAATTACGTAGAAAATATTTTCATAATGATTGTAGAATTCCATGAGATTGTTTAACGCTGTAACAAAAATAAGTTCACAGGCAACTGAAACTGATGGATATGAAAATTCGCAGGGGATTGATATTCTACCCTTAGCTTACGACGTCCTTCGCGTTACGTGGTAGGCGTCATTGCCTGCGAACGATCGAATGTTAAATTAAGACTGTTTCTGACATCGGGCTGGAATGTCGTGTCATTCAATTCATTTGATGGCATCGCCAGATGATACATCGCGTGATTATGAGCGACAGGAAAATTGACGAATGAATTAATAAACGAAGAGACAGGTTTTCTCTTTTAGGCTCTTCAGGATCTTCTTTAAAGGCTGTATTGTGTTACGAAGAATAATCGTGCGCGCGGTACAAAATACCTATTATATCCTGAGAAATTTATTCATTCCTTTTCCAAATTAATGATAATTGGATTACGCTGTAACTTCAAGATGAAATGGTAATTGGTAACTGAATTAACAAATGATCAAGAAAATTGATCAGGTTCCTAGAATCTAGTAATTAACGAGAACAGAATTAACAAAACGATGGTTTCGAAGTTGAGTGAAATTGTTCTCCCCTTCGCCTCGGCGTGTAATATACTGTTAAATATCAAAGGAATAATGATAACATAATCTTTTAAGTTAGATAACATTTTGTTATTTTTAACTTCTTTGTGTATCAAAATGTAAATTAATCCAGTTTTGTAGTTGAATTGCTCAATTTCAAAGTCCAACAACGTCCACATTAAATAGTATACACTTAATAAATAATTTATAAATTACATTCAATACATTTCCATGAGTTAAATTATTCAGCTCTATTGTTTTAAGTAAATTAACTGTCTGAGTGGTCGTAGTGGCGACCACAGAAATGGTTAAAAGTAACTCAAATTGAATATAATTTGACAGTGTATGACTTGTTGAAAAGTATACAATTTTTCTGTATCTCGTTTCGTATTATATTTTTCATTTTTATCTCTCTTCATTTTTTTTGTCGGACCGCAATCGCATGCCGCTAAATACTTGGCTCACGTGTCTTTTCGTTCGGGATCAGAATAGATATCGATTAGCCCCCGTCCAGCTGTTGACCCAGCGGGACAACATTTACGCGGACAAGTTCGTACAGAGAGAGAGAGAAAGAAGACACACCGATCACGTTGTATCCGTTGTTAACCGCGTGAGAGGAACCCGCGTCATCGTTTTTCTCGTCACCATCGACTTTCGCACGACTACGACTTTTATTCTGCGGCCGAGCCACCCATCGACAAACGAATACTGAAATAAACGATCCTCAGCTGATCATCCCATTAGTACACCTCGAGAAGCGCGTTTATTCTGACAGCTCCGCTTTTCCAAATTGGGACGACTTGGGATCGGCGGTCACGACTCGATCGGACTCGTTTCTGCGGCGTGAGAACAGCGACAGGACGCACGCGTGTCGTGCAGAGGACAGACAGGACTTCGTAAGATTCACGGCCCGTGATATATCTCGGATGACTTAACCGATATTTAACATTCCGCCGCTTTTGCGTAACGTAAATTGAATTGAAAAACAAATTGAAACCTATTGTGCAAGCAGCCATCTCTTCGTCGTTTTATCGTAATAAGCGTATTAAGAGAGCTCTCCTTTAAAATTTAGCAATATATACGTATATTTATGATATAACTATGTGTAATGGCAAATATAGAATCGTATTATGTAATAAAAAGAAAAGTGCTCTTATGCATAGTTTTAGATGCTAAATGTGATGTTAAAGAGATATACAAATATTTCTCCAATATTCAATATTCGTGGTACAAATAAAAAAAGTATTACGCAGATTTGTATTATTTTTTTATAGGAAAAATTCATCATCTTTACGCAATTTCTGTGATTTCGAAATCGGAGAAAGAACAAACGCGACTCGCGTATACGTCGCAATATCGAGATTGTCCCGATGAAGCATTGAGGCCACGTACGGTTCGCGCACTATTGTTTAAAAGAGACGAGCGGGGAATCGCAAAGTAAAATGGTTGACGACGAAACAGGAAGTTAATTAACGTAAAATATTCGTACTTCGTAGATAATATTGATAGTCAGATAAGGCTTTCAATAGGACGATGAAAGCGTCATTTTATTCCCGCTCTAATGATTTTCTACGATTCACGTTAAGCTAATGAATTATTAATTCTTGCCGTCTCGGTTCTAATTATAACTTCTGCCTTTTGATAATATAAATAGATAATGTATTTTTTATCTTCATAATTTAATTGTACCTATATAGAAACAACGGTTTTGCTAAAATATTTAAAAATTGAGTTAAATAAAGATCTAAAAATAATTTTGTTAGACCATAATATCCAAATAATTATGTAGGATGATCAAGCTGATTGCTCGACATCAAAACTTCTTGTAGTATCATGCTTGAGCATCCTATGTAATTATTTTGATGGTCCGGCAAAATTGATTTCACATTTTTATCTAGATAAATTTTTCAATCTTTCAGTAAAACAATTCTTTCCATGTAAACATGATTAAATATCAGCTTTCTACACGTTAGGCGTAGGTCATTTATCAATTATAATTTTACGATGTTGAGATTCTTACACATATTACTCAAGCTATATTGTATTTTTAACGAGCCGCTGTTTGGGTGGCTGGAAATGCCGTGTTGTAAGTTAGTGAACTTCCTTGCAACGTCTTATATATAGCGACGAGTAATTACGCAGCGCGTACGTGAATGCGTGACGAGTCACGTCCAAAATTGCGTAAACGCCTCCGCGCGATACTGGCAGAGAAAGAACAGGAGATAAAACAAAGAGTACATCATAAATGAGTGAGACGAATGATATTAATGGGTCACCGTTATTATACGTAAATATACATTTCAACATTACGCTGTTAGATATCAAAGGAATATTGGTAACCCAATTCTTTAAGTTAAAAAACATTTTGTTATTGTAATTTCCATATATAATACATATGTCAAAATGTAAATTAATCCATTTCTGTTGTTGCTTTTAAAGTAAACAACATTCATATTTACGTATGCATTTCAGTAAATAATAAATTAAATTTAAATCTCTCATATTTCATACATTTTCTTAAGTAAATTCTTTTAATTCCATTATTTTAATTTTAACAGCATATTTAACAGAAGCAGTGACGACGTATAGAAATGATTAAAAATAACTCAAAAATTGAATAATAATTTAATTATTATGAATTTAACACTTTAACATTGTACTTGTATTTGAACATCAAAGAGATCCAGATACATACATTTTAACATGATATCACTGAGATCATTATGTCGAAATGATTATACCACGTCGACATATTAAAATTATCATATATGATATATGTGGAAATATGACGACTTGAAAGAGAGATATAGAAACGTAAGGATGCACAGAGACGTTCAAATACAAAACATTCAAATACAACATAAAAGTGAGAGATGCAGATTCTCACGTAACGTCTACGAAGCAGAAATTCCGCGCACAAAGAGAGACTTCCGGACGAGCTGGTTCGTAATTACGAAAATGCGTGTACGTGCGTAAGGATCGCGGCACGTTCCAGGTCGCGGAGCTCTCGGTGGCTGAGGAAAAGAAAGAAGAAGAAGACGGTGAAGGTAGGCATGGAGGAGGAAGAAAGTATCCGATGAGGAAGAGTCGACGAGCGGAATACCAAGCGAACGGCCCGTGTAATTCGGTTCCGTACGATCGAGTTCACAGACTCTTAGGCCGGCGGGGGCGGTCGGGTGCCAAATCTCTCGCAAAATCTCGTTAGGGAGACAAAAGAGTCGCAGGAAATAAAATCCTACCGGATTTCAGCAACCGCGTGCGCGGCATAACGGGCACGTATTGTGCAAGCGGCGTCTCTCTAAAGTGTTCCTCGGTTCATAATGCCCCCCCTGCTATTGTAACGCGAGGGGACCAGGACGAGACCAGGCGAGACGTCGCGTCGCACGCGCGAAATGTTGGCACATCCAGAAAAGAAAGCGAGAAAACGCGTGTATCTTTCAAACTTGGAGTCAAGTTCAAAAACATGAACAACGAGACTTTCGAGAACGAAGTTTGCCAGAGGATTTACAGAGATCTTTTTACATGGGAAAAGTTGAAGAAGGACCGTCAGAAGGACTTTTGTCAAAAAGACCTTCGTCAGAAGGCAACGTGGTCGACGTTATACATCGTTAGATATCAAAGGAACTAAGGAGTAACTCAATCCTTTGAGTTAAATAATTTTGTTACTTTTAACTTCTATATATATCAATATGTAAATCTCAAAGTAAACAACGTCTACATTAACGTGTATACTTATAATATATCCAAGTGTTCTTCTTTCATTTTGATAAGCTTTGAATATGTTCTTTTTTTCTAGAAAAAAAAAAATAAAGGGACACGCATTTTTTTATGAAAGTCCAATCGTATTCTTTTAGGAGGTGCAACATCTCTTATATTGTATTGTATCTAGAAAATAATATATTCAAAATTCATCAAAATCAGAACGGGGTGATAACTTCCATGGGGTTTCCTTGTTAGTAAATATTAACCTAAATTAAAATTTTTTTTTTAGTTAAATTGTTTCACTCCATCGTTTTATAAGTCAAATTAACAATATATTGCACAGATAGGAGCAGAGGTAACCTATATAATAGAAATGATTAAAAATAACTCAAATTAGGTATAATTTGTCATTACAAATTTAACAGCGTACTTTGACTCGAAAATGATGTGAATACGCTCTGTATGTGGAAAATAATTCGAGTAATATTTTCTAATTACGGCAAGTTCCGAAGCTGCGCGGTCGACTCTTGCGGACTAAACTTTGTTAGCAGGTCGAGCGAAATTTATATTACTCTCCCATACGTGCGTGCGAGCAACGAAAGTTATATATCATCGTAGCGCATAAAGAACGTTTAATCTTCGTGATTCAGCTCTGCTTCTAGAAGCAGATTGCCCGTTAGACTCGGCTGTTTAACGGTTAAAAATGGGTTGCGGGACTTCGTGGCGAGTCGGGGAGGACCTTCATTGCGATTTGCGCGAGCGCAAATATTGTGAGTTAGCACTGCACTGATCTCGAGAAGCGGACAGCTTGCAAGCACATACGAGATGCCTTCTCGGCGCGAAGGATCGATGCACGTGCTCGACAATGTATGTCGTAAAAGTGTTTGCTCGCAATGCGCTTCGTTGGCGACACGCGACAGCCGGCACCTGCCGCGGGAAGAAGAATAACGAGACTGCAAATCGGAAGATCGAGGAGATTTTAGAATCGCTCGCGGAGGAACGTGACGTACGCTGAATTTATTAAAGACGTGATTGCAAATCTAAAAATGACACGATGTTAAATTGACGCAATATTTTCAGTCACTTTTAATGTTATACAGAAGAATGTCGTATCAAGAGACACCTCCTGTCAAGTATTTATTTTCGTGTTGGAGAATTACGTTTCTATGGACTCAACAATTAAAGTGTGTATATATATATATATATATCAAAAATTATTTACTTAAAAGTAAAGGTTATATCGATAAAAAATTAGCACGAGGAATTATTATTAATTTTAGTGTTGGAGAATCACATTTTCATAAATTTTCAAATTAGAATATATAAATATAAATTAATCTAATATAAAAAGAAGATGATTCTCCTTTATCTCGTGAATATTCGATAATGAACGTTCCTGGTCAACTCCGCAAGGAAGTAACAGCGGCGATCGGACTATACATATACAAGAAACGACGTGCACTGAGGAACACTTATGGGAATCCAAAGTGAGGTAAGACTCGTGTAAGCGGATGGACGGAACCAGGCGATGTGGACGCAACAGAGAAATATAAATCGCACAATAGGTCTGCCGACTCGTTCGTCCAGGTCGTGTTTCCGCAAAAAGCGCGATTATTTAAAAATTGGAACACGAGTCTACGAATGTATGCCTCGCATACGAAAGAAGAAGAAGGCGAGTATCGATAGTTCCGAAGCGAAAATAAAAACAATGAGCACGATTATGCTTGAAAATGATGAGTGCGACGTTAAACTTCTTTTTTCCAAAGGAAATCTCTCTCTTTCTCTCTTTTAATTGTACATACATAATATTTACTTGACTTTTTGTTCTAATTTTATATATTAATCTTTTTATATATTTCTATTCTTTTTTATATTATTCTTTTTGCGTATTTTTCTGTTATTATATATATATATATATTGTATATATATATA
>NW_011626974.1:537560-573973 GCF_000204515.1 Acromyrmex echinatior
TATATATATATATATTGTATATATATATATTATATATTATATGTAAATTTTCCTTTTTCTTTCCATTTTCTTTTTTATAATATTATACTTTGTATGTACCTTTATACTTATTATAATGTTAAATGTTCTCAAAGTCTTTCCGTTCGTTTCATTTTTTTTTTAAATAATGATCTAATGGCATCTTCTCCAGATTATTCTCCAGTCTTATTCTTTTAAATTAAATAATCTATGTATAATATTCCATGAATTTTTTACATTAAACCTGATTTTATACAGAGTTAGGCATTTAAACAGAAACATTGAAAAGTTATGATATTTAATAAGTTCCTATCAATTTATTAAACGACATCAACGTACTGAGAAACGTAATTTTCTTTACAGTTTGGTTCTGAAGATGGCGAGAACTAAAGTTCTAATTGATAAGTTGATAAATTTAATCGTTCCAAAGTGGAAAATCCAAAAGACCGAAGTTAGAAGAATGACGGATGTAAAGATTTTAAAGTGGAAATTCAAAGATCCGTAGATTGTAAAGTATAAACCTCTCGGTAGGAGAATAATCTCGCGGTGTGCCAGTCAACGTTCTCGAGTCCATTAAAAAAAAAAGTACCAGACAGAAAATCGTTCTTCGTATATCCGGCAGCCGCCGTATATCCACCCGCGCGATTCTCACCAAACCGCCACCGCCGTTGTGATAGCGTAGAGAGGGAAGAAAGGATACCAGCCCCTGTAGAAAGGGTGGGCATCGCGTCATGGACGGGGATGAAACGAGTCCCTCTGTTTGATCCGCAAACACTGTAATTGCCTGGAATATTATATTAGATACGCCGTTGTGGATGAGGACGTGGAGAGGAGTGGAGAGGAGTGGAGAGACGACTAGGCCCGAGGGGGGCTGGTTGGAATAAAAGGGAACGACAGCACCCCCGCGAGCGGGAACACGAGCCGGAACAATAATTTATTTTTGGCCTCGATGTGAAAGAAGGGAACGCTCTGGCCGTGGCAGGTACACATTAACCTTCGTCCTCGATTGCGAGTCACTCCCGCCCAAATGAGGAAAGAATTACACAAGAGAAACAAAACGGTACTACGCAATTTTAACTTCACTCAAATAACGGCTGAATTGTTCGGACCTTTGTATTATGGCACGCTTGAAATATCTGTTTCCGTTTGACGTCATTTTCAGTGTACGAAACCTGAAATTGCTAATTACATGTAATACAAATTTTTCAAGAAATTTTTTGTTTATGTTAATCATTTCACAGTTGTGATTCATATTTTTCATATTTGTTTGCTTTAGAATTTTGTTAAAACCTTTACCTTAATTCCTTTTGAAACTTTCATCTTTGGATCATTGATTCCTTTTTTTTTTTTTACGAATCTGCGAATATTTGAAAATGTTACGATTCCCTAACTTAAAACTAATAACAGAGATAAAAGGACTCGAGGGAATAAGCGCTGTTCAAGGTGCGCAAATTGTTCAAGAAGAATATCTCTCAATATTCAAATTAAATTTATTGAAGAGACCGTAGAACAAACATAATCGTTAAAACGATAATAAATTCGTACGCGTTTCGGTTAATTTTTCTAACCTTCTTCAGTGAAAAATATACGCAAAAAAGTTACATAATTAATATTGTTCGTCGTCTACGCATATAAAATTGAAAAATGTAAATCTATTCTTTGCAGTCTCCAGGGAAGCCAAACTACTCTGTCGAGAATACATTTTTCCATGTCAGTTACAAAGCTGGATGGAAATCACAAAGTCGGTGACTTTAATAACAAAATAACATAAATATTTTAGCATGGGAAAATGAATGTACAAAAAAAAATTATCCACAATGGAAATTGCAAGCACATAATGTAAACTGCTAATCCAAAGTCTTGATAGTGAAAGAATTAAAGATTTATAGCCAAACAATTAAAGACTTTTTAGTCAAATTATAAAATAATTCAGAATCTGGGAATATTCAGCTATTTTATTCGCTCTGCTTCGAGAGTTCTCCCTTCGTAATTTCGTCACTGCCGCCTCTAGAAACGAGTGTGATTTGCATAAATTGAAAGGTAGACTTAGAATGATGAGCGTTGAAAGCGAAAGAGGAAGCGGGAGACGGCAGAGAGGATAATCGGGGAGAAGAACGAGGTTCGCTTGCACGAATTGAAATCTCCGGAGATCGGCCTCGCTTTTACTCGGTTGTGTTTCCGCGCGCTCCGGTCTCATTTATCGTGCAGGGCATTCACGAAAATTAGCAAAATTATCACTTATCTCGTTCTCCTCCGGTGCTTTGATAGTCACGCAAGGATTAAACTGGGCACGATTATTACGCGCAAATCCAGATATGCGTTCTGTAGTCTCTATATATTGTAACATTCATATTAAAGAGACATAAAAAAGAGTCGGTGAAATCAATTCTTGCGTAAAACTAAAGTCAAAGGAAAAAATGATGGAGAAAACGTGATTCGTTACATATTGCCAAATAAATATCAAGATTTAAAAAAGAGATATAATAGCCAAGATAAAATATAATGTGAATATTTCAAAGATACACTATTAAATTCATAATAAATTTTGTACACTGTAATATTCATTTGAGTTCCATTTTTAATCATTTCTGTAAGTCGCCATTCCTCATATTAAATGTTAATATAACGATTCTTATTTTGAAACTAATCACAGAAATTGATTTATATTTTGATTGTTTGTTTTTTAAAAAAATGTCAGATTAACGTTGCATCTTTGTCAATTTGCGAGTGACTTAGGCATTATAGATATGTAAGCTAATTATACTTGTATCATTCTTGCTGAAGAGGACTCCAAAGAGAATTGAAACATTTAAAATAAAGAAGGCATTAATCCAATATCTGAGTATTAATCGTTCACTAAATAATTGCGCCGTTTATCGTTGCTGGCTCTCATTAGCCTATTATATTTATCTTTTTGTATCGTTTAAAATTCAAGAATCCTAATATAATTATTATTGTGATTTATATTTTGATACAAATGAATGTCGAAAATAACAAAATGTTATTTAACTTAAGGAATTAGATTGCTCCTTCGATATCTATATAATAGTATAGTATAATTGTTCAAATTTATTTCCAAAGGCAACTGACATCCTTGCGAGGCTTATTTGCCCTTTTGTATTCATTTGAATTTTTATTCTTTCGAGCCCAGGATATTATTTTGAATGAAAAAATTTCAAATTTCTTTCCTTCATCCTTATATTAGATCGAACGAAATTGTTCGCGTACTTTCGCGAGCTGGTGTGCCTAGGAAATCCTTAGGATTTGCACAATGACCGTAGAGAAGAGTATATAGGCGCTATTGCAAATAGGTGAATTGCCAATGGCGCGTTACGAAGTCCGACGAGGCTTGAAATCGCATTGTTGCACATGAAAAATCGATTGCAAGCGCAATTATACGCCGTTCCTCGTTCCGCCGGCGCCAATGAAGAAAACCTGCCGCGTTGCGTCGCGCACGCAGCTCGTCCCGCACGGAATCGTAATCACCGGTCGACCGGTTAATGGCGTTTACGTAAGTGCGTCTGTCGGCGATGTAAACACCAGCTTCTCATGCAAACAGTTGGATTCGCTTGACGAGGCACGGACGGACGAGGCGTTGGATGACCGGGGAAAGCGGGAGAGACAAGTGCAACGTCCGTCCTCGCTAATAAAAGTCGTTTAAAAAATTCTACAGACCGCGACAGCAGGTTCTTGAATATTTGCTAAACTATTCATAGATAATTGACAAAAATATTATTATGCGCTTTAACAGTGTATAAACAGTACGCTGATTAAGGAGTTTGAGTTTCTTCCTGGATGCCGATCATGTAACTTTTATCCCTAAGGCGTGAAAAGTGAAAATTTTTATTATTGAAGGCAACAGAGGGATTTTTTTATTTTTTATATTATTGCCTTAAGGAAAAAGTTACATGATCGCTACTCAAGTTTCGAAAATCCGAAATGAAAAATCATAACGTTCATGCTTGCGTAAATTTCTCTTCCAAACGCAAGAAGCATGAAAAGTAATTTTACTAAAATATCTAATAATTTTAATGGATACAGATCTAAAAATAATTTTGTTGAAATCAAATAATCAAAGTAATAATATAGAAAATTTAAAAGCAAAATTTATTTTCAAATATCTAGTTAAATTTCTAGATACTTCAGCAAGACCTACGTTCATGCATTATAATTAATATCGTTACAGAAATAAACTGACAACCCCCTGGTGAAAAGGTTTTTCTTATAATTTTTATATGAATTGGAACATTTTTCAGAAATACTCAGAAATATTCGGAAAGATTACATTTTCTCTCAGAATTTTTATGATACGATGTGAAACATTCAAAGATTTCTTATCATATAATTTTTAAAAAATATTTTTAATTTTTTAGATTTTACAACATTTCGTCAGAAATTATATTTACAAAAACTCTTAGATATTTCTTATATTTCATAATTAACATGTATGAAAAATTCTGAGAAAAGATGTAGATGTAGAAATTTTCTGAGAAGTGTTCCAATTCGTATAAAAAAATGTGAGAAAATTATAAAATTATATAGAAATTCTGAAAAATTATATGAAAAAAATCTTCACCAAGGTTCTCAGTATATTTCTAACGATATTAATTATAACGTATAAATAGAAAAAACGGTCTTGCTGAAGTATTTAGAAATTTAACCAGATACTTGACAATAAATTTTGCTTTTAAATTTTCTACATTATTATTTTGATTCGCAAGGAAATTATAATAAAATTATTAATTTTCCAATGGAAGGTATTATCGTCGACTTTAATTTATTCGTTCTAATTCTTTCGTTTATTCGGGCGTTTCGTAACACTTGGGCGCTTTACAGCCGTGATGTCGTAGTTGCCGAAGACACACGACTGGTGCATAGATGATCGCCGAGATTATAAGTCGTAGAGTATACGCGATGTAAATCGCGACGGTGACCGTGGCCTGCCCGCGGGATCGATTAGCTCTGGCCTTAAAACAATGCTAAACATTTCACTTAAGAATATAACGCGATCCCGTTCGCGCTGATCGATTTTCTTTCCCCGGCGAATGGAAAGTTGTAAAGAGATATAAGAAACGCGAGCGGATGGAACGCTAGGAAATTACGAAGTCTGCTCGCGTGATCGTAGTAATTCCTCGGGGATGACCCGGTCTCCGATAAAGACTCGAACAGGAGGAAGATATCGTCCGGACCAAATGTAGAAGTTCCGTTTGGATACGATCCTCCAAGGACTCAGAGTGTATTTATAAATAAATAAAGTATGTAGCGTGTCGGTGCGGATATCAAAACGAACTATGTAATACACTGCAAAATTGCGAGACTTTAGAACAATAAAGTTGATCCCAGAAGTATTTTATTTATGCGAAATCGATTAAATTAGCATAATAGTTCGAGTTTCAATTTATTCATTTTTAATTACTATTATTATTACTATTATTATTCTGATCAAAATGCTCAAAAATTAATTAATCTGGATAAACTATTATTGCCGTTTATTAAAATGATTATAATAATTATGATTTTTTTTTTTTTTAAGAAATGATATTATTCTCATCAGAATTAATTTAAGTTGCGTTTGATTTCACAGAAATTAAAAACAACGAGAATTGGCTGCGTTCAGCAGAAAAAGCAGTTTTGCAACTGTTGTAAAATTCTTTAATATGATTGATTTATACATTTAGATCCAGTGAGGAACTAAAGATAAGATCAATCATATTAAATAGTAATTTTACAACAGTTGCAAAGTTGCTTTTTCTGCTAAAGGTAGCCGATGTTTGAAAACCTGTTAAGTTTCACACGTATGCACGTCATTATATTTATTAAAGATAAAGCTCGTCCATTAGCCTTGTCCTTTGGCTTCTACCGACCATTAGTGGGTCAACACCGGATCCGACGTCACTATCGCGTGATTTACGAGAACGACACGCTTGTTTCGATGAATATTCCCTTCAACATCCAACCTTCTCTTGAAGGTGCTCGCAAATAAGGATGGCTCCGACAGCTTCTTTCAAAAGCGGTCCTTTAACGGCAACATGGAAGCTTAAGTGGATCAGATATATTATTTTGAAAAGGAAACAAATGATGTTAAGGAATGGCTTGTGATTTTGACAAATCATTCTTGACACAACTTGAAGGACTTAAAGATTTTTTTTGCACTTTACCAGTAACAATGTCAATCGTTACAAAGTTCTCCAATAATAGAGAGAATAAAACTATAAATAATTTGTTATCGAAAATTTTCCCAATTTAATTTTATAGGAACTGCGTATATTAATAGAAAGTTAATTCCCGACTGTATTGCATTTAATGTCGAATATTAGAAAGTGATTAAGAAAAAATTAGCCTTAAAAATTTCCCAGGCAGTAAACTAAACTAATTAACTAAAAGTATGCACGATATGATATCCGCTTTATAAATCTTCTTCGTAATATCAGGAATGTGTTCCGAATTCTCTTGTCTTCTTGTGTAACATTATTTGAATCTATAGAAGGAGAAGCGAGGAGAAGCGAGGAGAAAGCATGCAAAAAATTTTCAATTTTTATTTTTTAGTGTAAAAAATACGAAGCTTTTTAAACTGAAAAAGTAACACCCGGAATTGTATATAAAAATAATTGTAAAGCATATAGAATTCTGTTAGAGCTAACGAGAAATGTCGCAGGGATTTAGATAAATTATTAGCACAACACTTTTTTCCCAGTGCCATGATGTCTTCTACATTTAAAGTTAAAATTGCTATTAAAATTGCTAATTGTTTGGAATTTTGTTTTCAAATTACATACATAAATAAAGCTCGAGCAACTAATAGAAACTGTATACAAAGAGATTTTAAATAATAGACGTAAAAATGTATATTCTATTCTATATTATACATATCATACCGCTTTGTTTAACAATATGATATTGAAAGTATCAATATAATTGAACATCTACTATTGTAGTACTCCTGAGATCATCAATCGTACTCAAGGCTCATTACAGCGGCAGAGCTTGCTTCTACGAGAACTCAGCAATCGTGATGCATTTTCCGCATTCATTTCGTAGATGCATTGTCTCTCAGGTAGGTATTTCTACAATTCCGGCGTCGCCATATATCATCGGATTACCGAGCGGCACAAGTTCGTGGTGTTGATTCACCATTTCAATTCGTGAACGTCGTCGTCGACCCTGCGGCTCGATTCGTCGCGATAGCGATCCTCTTTGTTCACTCTCCTCTCTAATATTTGATTTGGCGGTAGGAGAAAGCGGCCCCATCGAAATGAATCATTAACTTTAATCTTATAGAGACTCGATTTCTGACCGCACGTTGCACAAGCGTTGTAAACGGAAGGTGCCACGGTAGCCGAGGTATCATAACATAAAGAATGCTAAACGGACAAATACTCATGCACGAACGTCATTAAATATTTATTTTTAATTTCTAGGTTCTTTTTGTGCAACAAAAATTATCGTTTTATCTCCTCCCCCCTCCTTCCTCTTCCCCTTCATAACTCGTTAAAGTATTCTATAAAGTGTACATCGCAGAGATATTTTAAATAACTGTAAGCAAGATGTAAAAGTATTTTATTAAGTAGAATTTGTATGTGGCTCTTTTGGCAGTTTATAGACAGGAATGAAGATATTTACGTGACGTTCGTTAGGAGTATTATTATAGAAAGTTGCATCGCGAAACTGCTAGCCGGAAGTATTTTAGACTGAGCCGAATGCACATCGAAGATCTGTTTTGAAGGCGGGCACTAAGACTGAGACTTTTACTGTTATGACGTATCGTCGGAGATCACAAAGGTCACACCTGGCGAAAGGTTTCCGATTACACCGTAAAAAAGAGAGACGTCTCCCAGAAGGAAAAGAAGACAACAGACGTTTGAATAAATTCTTGCAAAATTCTTTTTCGCGTTTGTGCGAAAAAAAAAATGAAATCTGAGGTATCCTATGCATATTTCAATATCTTCTTCCCTATCGTAGCTGGCCGCTTTCTGTATCATATTTCTTATTTCGGCTTTCATTTTCTTCCACGTCGCCCTGTTATGTGTATCCGCATGCGGAAATTAATGTAATTCGTCTTTATGTAATTTTTCTAATGCGTCAGTCGTTTGCGCGAACAAATCGTTGCACTGAAAAAAATTTACTCTAAATCTTAATAATATTTCTTTAAATAATATTAAGTAAATATTTGCAATAAATAAATATTTATTTTAACGGATATTTACTTAATAAAAAAATGATAGTTAAATCAAATTAATGATCTGTTAAAGAAATATATAATTTAGTAAATATTTAATTAGAATTATTTAAACAAATATTTATTAAAATGTAGCATTTTTTTACAGTGTGTGCGATATGTATGTAAATCTTTGCAACAAATTTCGCTTCTGCTTTCCTCGAGCTAGATTTGCAGGAAGATCTGACGTATCTTCTAAATCTGCAGATTATAAACATCTCATATTTAGATACAACGAGTTCGTCATAAAGTAAGTTTCGCTCGAAAATTATTTCCGTGCTCAATAAAAAATAGAACGTGAATAACCCGCGAATTTTCATCGATATTAGATGGTAACAATGTTAAACCGAGGCTCGCGTGACATTACGTCTCGAATGAGACTGGTCGGTGGAAACGCAACAATTCCAATACAAACACAATCAAGCACATAAACGGTCATTATGAAAAAAAAAAAGATCGATGTCGGTTCTATTTTCGAACGCGTCGTACGAGAACAAATCGTGCAAGGATTAAATAATAGCGTTTTGCGTGACATCATTGAATAGAGATTTCATATAATTTGTGATACTTAATTCATTTCTGATACTTAATTCTCCTATTATCTCTTTTTGAACCAACTATAGTTGCTACATACATGTACATACATTTAGATATTACATATTTCATTTTTATTACAAAACGCGATCCTTCTCTGATGTGGCTTTGCACACATCTCTAATTTTTTTATTAATGTGCGAAACTTATATTATATATAAGTATATAATTAATAAAACGCCATGTTGTCTCATATTATTACAACATTATTTTATCTTTTATTTATATATGTTCTCGTTTTATAGAATATTTTAGGCTGGAAGGATCATACTTCATTTCTAAATTTGATAAATCAATAATAAGTTAAATTAGACTTGTATGAATAAATCAATTAAGTAAGAAGCGCCAATATGCGATTGAAACTAAATCTTAGTGCCGAATAATATTTCTATTAATATTTAAATACATTTCCTTCAGTACTTCAAACTAGACGCCAAATACAACCGGAAAAAACGTCCTAAATTTGACACGATAAGAAATCACAATTTTCTCAGCAAAAATACTATCGTTTTCCTTGAAATTAACACACATTTAATAACAGAATTTTCTATTATATAAATTCTTTCTCCGATTTTGATCTTTCAGTTTTAAACAAAAGAATTTGACGGCGAGAATCGCTAAGAATCCCCGTACAGATCCCGTTCTTCTAATCACAAATCCAGACTGTTAATTTTTCTACTCATTTATGTCCACGCCCGTGGAAAGAACTGATTATATGGACGACCGTCGCGTGATCGCTGAATGTCGTGAATGAAGTCTCTCGCGTAATTCCAGAGGCCATGGTACTTGCTGTGTGAGGTCGAGGGCTGCTCGATGAGGGTTGCGCGGTCGCGCTTGTGAGGGTGAGAGGAGGATCGCTAGAAGGATCGATGCGGGTTCGGCGAGATACCAAGCACCCTCAGACGACCCCTTGGGTCCGCTCTCTCTCCCTCTCTCTCTCTCTCTCTCTCTCCTTTATTCTTTCCGTCTGTATAGCGAGCCTGCTTTTCGGAGGCACATTGTGTCCTGTCGCACCCCCGCCGGGGGGTCTCACTTCCCCCTACAAACTGCATCGCCGACGCCGCGCGTCCGGAGGGACGAGGGAGAGACGGGGGTAGTTTTATTGATCGCACGTAACCACGCCTTTCACCCTCACACGCCACGCCCACGTCCCCGACGTTCGTTTCTCTCTTCCACCCGGAAGCTCGTGCGGTGCACCCTGGATGGGATGCACCGCACCGCGCTCACCCCGCACCCTTCACAGACACAGTTATGAAATTCACCCTATGCCGTAATTCGGATCCGTTACTACACCGACGCGATCATTACGGATCTGCCGCTCGAAGACCGACGCTTGACCTCTGTAACGTCAATATACTCAATTTATTTCATTATTAGCTATTGTTCTTGAAAGAAAATGCGTTTATAGCAATTAAAAGGAAAATGTAAAAGTTATATATTGGAGGAACGAGAAGTAAAAACGTAATACTTATTATCAGATAATATTTCAAGCACTTAAAAAAATTGGTTGAGCTGTAATAACTAGTCTGTTTGGTAAAGAAATATGAATGATCTATTGTATAATTTGGATTAAAATAATCAGATGAATTAGTTGTATAAATTCTAATAAAAAGAACAAAATTATTGTTTGAAATATTATTATAGATTATTTAATTATGATAACCAGAATTTTGTTTACTTTCACCCAAATTTGCGTCGCCAAAACATATTTTGTCAAAATTCAATCATCAATTACTTCTTTCGTGGGCACATTGATATATTAAATAACAAAAATAGAACATTATAATGTATAACCAATTCAATATAACAATTAAAATCAATTTTGCATGTGCAGATAGGCCAATTAATTATTAAAATTGAATGAATCGACAAAGTGTCCGAAGTAATAATGTGATGGATGAACTGCGTATTTGCTAATATCCTACGAATAATCAATAATTCAATTGCTTTTTTCCTCTATCCATATAGTAATAACGCGCCAACGATCGATTAAATTTTAATCATTTTCTTCGTCGAATTTATTTATTTTAACGCTCTCATTAACTTCTTCGTTCTTTATTAGGTGGTTATTTTCTCCTCTCTTCTTCACATCTTAATCCATCAAAGCAACGATGGTTATTATTAACCTCCTTCGTTTACCGAAGTACAGACGAGAGACTTTTGTTAGTCCTGATAAAACACGAGAGCTAGGCATCGCAAGACATTTTTACACACCGTGGAACGGAGCTGGCAAACCACAGCACACTTCCTGCCGGCTTCCACGTCAGCGAATACACACGGATAACATCGCGGGGTTATATATGAAAAGTCGCGTGCTATTTATACGGCGTAGTGAAACTTCAAACGACGTCGTCGAAGTTACACCGTACGTAGTCGCCGTCCCGCGGACAGAGGAATCGGTTACACGCGTCACCCTTTTGTAATTGATGCTACCTGCAGAGTCTATTTTTACCGGTATTGTGCCATTTTCCTTCGCAAAGTGCCATCTGCACTTTCAAATCTCACCCCTTCGATCTCAATTTTTTTTTTAATCATCAGTGAAATTAAACATTATATGTTTAATTTTCTTCTTTTTACTGACAATGAGCGTAATTTGAGCACAATTTTCCCGATGTTGATCTCCAATGTAATTTCTTGCGAAATATCAGTCTTGCGAAAGTTAGTCTTCTTTCTTCAGTTTAATCTTCACAATTCTCTAAACTCATTCGAATCGACTTTAGCTAAAAAGAAAGAAAACGAGAAATATTTCACACGATATGTAGGATATTATACTACAATAAAGCATCGACAGAACTCCGTATCATCTGTTCAATGTCGTGCCGCAAGATATACGACAGGAAAGCGTCCATTAATGGCACTTGATGTCCGATAAGATAATTTCGATGGCGTCCATTAGTCACAAGTGCAAATGATTCCTCATGCAGCCTCCGACTCGTACGCTTTTTGCGCGTCACGGAATCTCTGTCGACCTCGAAGCCACGTAAATCCATCCCGTGCTATCACTCTCGGAATACTCCAAGTCAAATTATTCTCGAAGCATGTAAGCGTTTTCTACGAAAATACCGGTTTCTATCGAGGCACAAATCGATTGGCGATCATAACTTATGCAACACCGTCCGTGATCTTCTATTACTTGTCGCGGAGAGTAGGTCGTCGATATTAATATCCTAACAAATTGTTTTCTGCGAGCTCTCTAATTACGGCCAATATGATTTTGTGAATGTAAATAACTTAACGAGGATCGAGTAAAATCATTCGATCGATACTCCAACTTGAATCGGTGCGCTGCGCGTAAAATGAATAGATCTCATTCCGGTATCTCTCTCGTAAAAAGCTGCAAATTTATTCTTATAAAATGCTTATCAGCATCAATATTATTGAATTGCTTGTTAATTTAATTTGTGATATTACTATTCTAGTTTTGAGTAACGTGAATTATTTGAAATGAATTTTGATTGGTATAATTCAATTATTTCTAGGTTTCTGTTGTGTTTTTTTTAGAAAAATGGATAATTCCGGTCGAATTTCGACTTGTTCCATGATAGGTGCTCTGTTCATGATTGCGTTTCAAGACTGAAGATTTCGGCGCAAGCAGAGTTATTACAAATTCTTTATCCTAAAATTTTGTAACTTTTCCCTGATTTCCAGACAAAATTTCGTGATTTTCTTTGTTTTCAATAATATTTTGAAATTTGTTGTATTTTTATGCTGATTTGGAAATCATCAAATTTGTCGAGGGAACAGTTTAACATTATAGTAATATAAATTATTATTAATGTTGCTGACGCTGCCTGATTTAATTGTTAAGTTGATAGTATTGCAAACTGCGTAGGTATGACGTATCATAAACTTTTTTAAAGTCTCAAAAATTTTAATTTTCCAGAAAATTTTGTAAAATTCTCTGACGTTTCCCTCACTCTGACTTTTCCTTGACTGTTTGCAATTTCTTGTCATCCCTGATTTCCCTGATTGATTTATCTGATTTTCAGTTTTGTCGCGATTTGCAGAATTGGATATATATATAAATTCTTTTTAAAATATTTAGCACTAAGATCCGCTTTGAGCGAGCATAGGATTTCTCTTACTCAATTTGCTTTTAATTTCATGATCAAATTTTCTAATTGTAATTTAGTAACGATATGTTCGAGCATTTTCTCACAAATTTCATTTCAAATGAACATAAGTTAAGAGACGTTATTTCATTTCCGGAAATATCATGTGTAGATCATCATGAAGAAGCCGCTGAATCGGCTTTTCCGGCCGTTACATTCTCTTTCACGGGCCTCTTTGTGTTTGCGATCAATTATCGTGTGCTTTCACTGATCGATCTTCGCGAATCGACGTCTTCGCCGGAGAAAGTCAAGCCAAAGTCAGAATTGGTAAATAGTCCTCTGGTCGCGTCGCGTAGATAAACAGAACGAAAATAAAAAAAAGATGCGTCAAGATTCGTTATTATTGTATTATTTACATCAACTCGACAAATTTAATGAAAAACAAATGTAATATAAATATGTACATACATATTTTTTATTACATTTTTATTATATTTTAATTATATATTTTTATCGTATTTATATTCCTATATATTTGCATATCTACATAAATCTGCAAACAAAATATAATAAAATATAAATAATAAAAAATAAAAAATCGATTAAAAAATAATAAACACAAATAAGTGTGAAATAAGAATAAAGTATAAAGAATAAAATTAGAATAAAAAATAATTTAAGATATAATCAAATTACGTTATAGTGATATAAATTATATTACTATGAAGAGTGTTAAAATCAGAATGTGTATTAAAGAAATTCTAAAAAAATATTCTAATAAAAATTTCAAATTTAAAAAATATATACACACTCTTAGAAATGCTTGCAAATTAGTTATCGCTATAATTTCGATATCAAGAGCTCAGTTGCGAATAAAGGAGAGACGTTCTTCTCTGGTGACATCAGGTTTCCGACGTAATACCTCGGCGAATCCGCATGATCCTTTTAGCTTACGTGAGATTCGGTGAGCATAAATGAAATCTCGCGAAATTCGTATTCGCCGGCGGCACTTCGTGCGTAACAATGCAAATTTAACGTCCAATCTGTTCCATGGATGTCGATGAAACTGTCATTCCACCGTGTTGTTGTGTGGGAGAACATCTTTTACGTTTGACACGTAGGTGCAAATACGATACTCAAACAATCACTCGAAAGCTGTTAGCGGGATTTTATAGCTGTATACCAGGCCTTGAATAACTCCTATCTCATAATTAATCGTATATGTACGTATATAGGTACAATTGTACGGTATGATTATAATAAATTGATAAAGTAGAAATGCAAAAAAAAAAAATGAAAACGTGTCGTTAAAAATTTCAAGCAAATAAGAGTATCAATTTCATTACATTTGTTTTATTGAGGTATCCAAAAGATGTTCTTTTAAAATTATTAAAATGCAAGAAAATAATTCTATTGTCAAACTCATAACAGAGTTGTTAATGGATTCTCTTCCTTTTATATTAATTAAGTAATAATAAAAACAATTCTTATCGATCAACAATCTTGATCGATATAATAATCATAAATTATGTAAATAATAATGATGATAAATCAATAATCATCTTGTATTTTTATCAAAAATATAATCGTATTATCGTTAAACATAATACGATACGTGAAATAATGTATTTATACAATAGACATGTAATATTGCTGAGATACAAAAATATATGAGTGAAAAATATAGATCATATTACGTATATTATTCACTAATAACCCATCATCTTTTAAATAATCTCACTAATTCTATTCTTAACTTTTACACCAATCCCATTTCTATTTATAGAATTATTAGAGTTCACTGCATTCGTGGTCGCGTAAAAAGCGATAGTGTGATCCCAAGAGGCAGGTCGACTCGATCCCCCTTTTAGTTTATCCTCAAAGCAATCCATCTCGTTAACTGCGCTTCCTGATGCCTTTGGCAGCCCTACGCGAACGCGCTCTTGTATCTACAGCAAAGGAAAGTAACTAACGTTTGCCCTCCCCCCTCCCCTCTCCCCCATATGATGCTGTAAGTGAAAGCACAGGCCTGTTCATTTGCTACGTTTTATAGTTGCTTACACGTTATAGCCTTGGACATTTTCACGCGCGACACGTTTTTCTCCTCGTAACATAGCTATCCGGTGGACACGCACAAATTGGATATGCAAATGTCGCGCAAAATTTCGAATTTCAGATTATTTACTATTACACGGAAGCGTACTTCCGTAAATATTATTATGAATAAATTGTCGTAACGTCAAAGCAACAATTTAGTTCCTTTTAAACACGGAAAGAATGATTTTGCTCGGAAAGAAGTATTTGAAAATTTGTATTCTAGATAAGAACTTGAAAACAATTTTATTGTACTACCAACGTTCAACTGGTTAGAATATAAAAATTTTTTGCAGTATCGTTCATTCTCCTTAAGAATCTTACAAAATTATTTTCAGATCTAACTAAATTTTAAGATACTTCAGCAAAATTGTACTTTCCATGTTTCACGAGAAATAATATAACGCTTATTATGCAATAAAAAAATAATTTTGCTAAAGTATCTAAACATTTAGCTGGATACAAACTTGAAAATAATCTTGTTGTTATCAAAATGATAATAATTTATGTAAGACGCTCAAGCTGATAGTTACAATATCCAAATTTTTGTCAACATTGCTCATCAAGTTCGAATATCCTACGTAATTATTTCGATTTCATTATTTTAATTATTTTCATAGTCTAACAAAATTATTTTCAAATCTGTAGCTGACTTGTTAAACACTTTGGCAAAATTATTCTTTCCGTGCAGATTAATCATCAAAGGGAATTCATTATCACAATTTAAAAAATCCTATAAACTAGTAAAAAAAAAATAATACAATGACGATACCAGGGATATATGCTCGATGAAAGATATATGATATAATAAATTAAATTGTTTTTCATAAAGAGAGAATTCTTAAAGGATTTGCCGATCACCCTATAGCTTGCTCGGCGATCATACGTGAATAAGCTGTACGACATCAAGCGACATCAACATTTGAGTTCACGAGGAACGTGACGGCGAGGTGCACCAGTTCAAGGAGATGCGACGATGGGAAATTTCCTTTCTCCCGCGTGTATACGGAAACAGAGCTATGCATATCAACGCCAATTCTCCAGGACACTCGTAAAAATAGTAACGACGGTATGCCGAGCGTAACCGCGGCTCGACCTTTTGCACTGGTAACTATTTTCATCTCGTGACTTAATAAGTATTTTATCGCACGCGCGCGCATATTCAATAGCTATCACATCACAATCGCAAATCCCGAATATCTCATATTTCAGAATTATAAAAGAGTATTTCTCAATTATGTAAAAAGCTCTGTACACATTTTGTTTCCATTCAATATACAATGCTAAGCTGATTGACGTGACATATTTTGTAAGATATATTGCGTATGTGTGCATAAAATGTGTAACATAACGTAATAACACAAAAAAGGAAAATTTTTATTTTTATTATTACAATGAATTATTAAAATTAAGCGAATAAACTCGTTATATTCGTCGCTGGGACGTTGCTTTGAAATTTTAATCTGATTTTAAATCACTAATGTCTCTTTCTTTCTGTAAACAATTTAAATTACTGAATATTCACTAATTAATATATTTGAAAATTAATATATTAAAAATTCTAGCAAAATATCTCCACTTCCTCGGAGAACAAAGCGAAGATTCCGAAGGTCGGAGTTTCAAATTAATCACAAAGACTAATTCACGATCGTTACCTTCTTATAGTAACAGCTTAACCATTCTATTTATATATTATTTCAATTCTATTTAATTTTAACGCATAGCTATCACGTTTTCTATGACCTTTGCGCGGAATCATCAATCTATCTACTTTCGGCGGCGAGAAGCCGCGTGCCAAGAATCTCATCGAACGATTACGGAACGTGAATGCCCGACGGACGTGGTAACCGTGAAATCTCAAGCGGACGACCGTAATTATGACTTTCCTCTCGACGTAGGAATATCGCAATGTCACTGGCGACAATCTCCGCTTGCGTATCCACGTGCGTGCTCGCGCGCGACGTACGCAACACAAAGGCGTATGTACGTATCTTTGATGCGGCCTTACAGCGCTTATCTTTCATGTCAAACGAGAAATGTTGAAGTTCATATTTCTTGAACAGTGCGTTGTGTCGAGATTAAGATTATTGTTAAGCGTCGAGAAATTTTCACTTTTGACATTCGTATCTCGAAAACGATGTAAAAATAAAATTTGCATTATTTATTATTTAAAATAATAATACATTATCGAGAATCGGGAGGAATTTCAAGGATTAATATTATTTCTTTTAATATAAAATTTTTTTATATGTATAGAATTTTGTTTTTCTTCTCGATATAATGAAACATCAATACTTTCATGATAAAAATTAAGTATAATATATTCTATGCTTGCCCTTTTGGAGACAGATAAACTATGAAGATAAATAAAATTGATATTATTGGTATAATAAGCTTGATACTAAACTTCATTTTGATTCAACGTTAGAGAGAAGGATAGTTAATTTTGTTTTTAACCTTTAAAAGATAGGAGTCTATTTTAAAAATCTTACAAAAATCTTTTTCCTTGAATAAGATTTGTTACAAATCATATTCCTTGTATAATTCCATTATATTTCTTTGTCTCCAAACATGACACTGTTTCATTGCAGTGGCCTTTCCATCCCCTAAAGGGTGGTTTAATAAAGCAAATGTAGGAAGATAACGTTGTATTGAGAATTCAATTATTCGAAAAATAAGTGATGCACGTATAGAGAGAAGCGATTATAACAGGAGAACTTGTAGTTATGCAAACGCAAGCTAGGCTGGAGCACTTCTAAGTGCCCTCCCGTCCGTTCGGCGGGTGTTTACTTCGCTCGCAATCGATGTCTGTCTCGATATCGCCACGTGTTGCAAATGGACATTTAATTATGAACCCGGCGTCCGTCGATGACACCGTCCTAGGTCGTTCCGCTGAGATAACCCTCCATGTAGATCAACCATGTTGCACGAGAACGGAGCGAGACGAGAGAGGAAGGTCGACGTACATCGAGTTATTTCGAGCCGCTTCGCTCATCCACCTGAATAAATCATGGTATTCGCGCTCTGAGGGTTCCAGCGACGGCTATTATGACGAGAAGGGAGGGGAGGGGGAGGGGGCCCGACCTTTCGGATTAATTGTCCGCGATGGGCAATTGCCTACCTTCTCGACTCGCGACGTCGCAACGTTGCGAAATGACAGCTCGGGGATCGACAAGAGATTTGTTTTCGAACATTCGACGAGGACGCATAATAATTCTATGGAGATACGAAGAACTAAACTATGAAGATACTCTCAAGCAGAGGAAGAACTTAAATACGAATATTTCGTTCTAAACATAAAATAATTTCTATGCATGTACCAGTATATGCATTTCATCTATATATTTAATTTAATAAATTAATGTATTAAATTATATATTAATTGTATCAATATAATAAATTAATATATTAATTTAATTAATTATTTTATGTTTCGTTTTTTTTTTGTTATTTTAATATTTATAACAGTAGCCTCCTTTTTTTTTTCATTTCTATTAGCCTCATCCTTGAACTATTAGATTCTTGCTCGGACAAATAAAGTACGAGGTCTACAAAGTAAAAGGTAGCCTTGATAAATTTCGAACACAAAGATCGGGTGTCGAGTTTTCGTAGTTTCATTCGATGCACTTGTTCAAAGGACCCTCTATCTCTCGATGTAAATAAACGTTCAAGACGCGACGTTTAAAAAATTACATGTTACAAAACTTCCAGTGTTTAAAAAGGCTGAATGGTTGATGATAACCGAAGGTCGTCGATGAATAATCGTCATTTGTGTCACTTCTTTTATCCGCACCTACTAAGTGTGCGTACAAAATTATTATTTATTACATCGATAATTCGCGTAGTAATCTCTCTCTTTTCCTATAAATAGAAAATTCGAATATTAGAGTTAAAATTGATTCTTTTTGCCAACTCCATGAAATCTAGAGTGAAATACATCTTGTATTAGATATTATTCTGCACGTTTATAGGAAACGTGAAGTTTCACGAGGCACGATGTTATTCGACATTTTTATAATTCTGCCAAGATAATTGAGTGATAATCACAGCAATTGGAATCGCGGAAGATGCTTCTCTCCGTGAAATGCTGCTTTCTTTGCTACTCCCCTCAAGAGTAAAAATATTACGCCACTGCGGGAAATACTTCATCATGTCTAATTACGCGTTACGATAACACGTTATTATTACACGCGTATTAATAACTGCACGCACATTACTCGCCGAAAAGAATTCTTCTTCGTTGAAGAATTTATTATGTAGAACGGATCCGCGAAGCGGATCCGCGTGTTTCATTCCTTCGCAATCTTTCGATATACAAGTATTTCGATTTTTACACCGCTACGCCGCACTACGAGTCGTGAAAGAAGGGGACTTTGTCACTGCAGAGATCTGTACCCGAAGATGAAGAAGATGAATGCGCGTTGTATTCAGAGTTGTTGATGATGCTGATGATTCTGCGCAATTTCAGCCCTGAGGGGGAATTGTTCCTAGCCGCGAGGATCATGTCACGACGCTCGATTCTTTCCACTTTTCCGATTCGGGTCAAGCGGAATCGGCCGGCAATCGATATGTACCATCTGGCTGAAGCAATGATGACGATGGTACGTATATACGTATATACGTATATACGGGGCATGAATGAGCGGCACAATAAATCATAAGGCACGTAAATAAGAATGATGACCTCGTATCACGTACCCGTCGGCGATGAAAATGCAACGAACTTCCATGAAAGAGTCAATTAAATTCGCGAATTAGTGTGCGTCTCTATACGAATTGGGAGCATCGAGCATTCACGATGGAAACTATTATAGGGCACATCAGCGACGATGAAATATTACTTTCGTGTCTGTGCTTTTGTCAATACGTAATGATAAAAAAATGTTCGCTATTGATTACATTCAAGGGAAGAAACGTAGTAGAATTTATGTTACGATTTAGCCGAAGAAGATCCGCATTATTAATCGCGATTATTATGAGAGCAGCGAAATCAGGACACTTATTATAGAACGAGATGAATTCGAGATGAATTCCGATCGGAATTATTTAATTATTCGATTTATTAGATTTTTTTTTTATTGCTTTTTCTATAATGTTATATATAAAGGAAACAATAATATTCGTATTAAATAACATTTTTTTGTTATTTTTAATTTCTATATATGTGTGTCAAAATGTAAATCAATCCACTTCTGAATTGTTTACCTTTAAAGTAAATAACATTCACGTTAACGTTACATGCACCTACAATAAATACTTAAATAATGGATGAACTACTCTCTAAATTCTTTGAAGTGGAATTTCACTCTAAAGAGAGAAAATTGACCCAATCTTGAAATAGTAGCTCAATTTCCAATCTTTAAGAGTGAAATTTCATTCTTCAGAGTGAAAAATTCACTTAAAAATTTTTGAGAGTAAATTTGAGTCAAATTCAATACTTTTTTTAAATAAAATTGTTTAATTTCATTGTTTTAGATAAATTAACGATAGATTGAACAAGAGCAGTGACGATCTACAGAATAATTAAAAATAACTCAAATAATGTATAATTTAACGTTATAAATTTAATAACGTAGAAAAACTCAATAATTCAGACAGAAATTATTAAATTATGCTCTCTATATTTCTATTGTATTTTTTAAGAAAAAACGAATTAATTTCAATCAAAATCCATTCCATAATGTACACAATGCGCAATACATATTATAGAATTATTCGAAAATGGATTCCGATCGCAATTGTTCAATTATTCTTCTCTTTTCTATTTTCTAAGTGAAACAGAATCCATTCCAAAGAGTTTCCATAATACGTGCCCCAGTTCTCTTTTCCTTCTCCGCAATCGCTATTACTGAAGACATTTTAATAACAAAAATATTTAAACACGGGTTTAAAGGCCGGTCTGCGTATAAAAAAAAGGCACTCGCGAAGGTATTTTACATCACACCGCGCATATCGCATTCACGTCGCGTTGGTTGGTTGATTTCGATGGCATCGAGACGCGAGCCGGAAAATACACAGCAGCGTGCATAAATAGATTAATCGAGCGGCGGTCTATACGCTGTTCCTCCCTCCGGCCCCCGTCACGGAGTGTCATAACCGATTCCTGCGGTTGCGAAATGCTCGACGGATCGTCCGTTCGCGCCGCCACCCGCGAGTGACGATCCAGGACGGCTGCGAGAAAATCGCTCGGCTCCGCGCGAGCGCATCGCGCCGCTCGCCGACGTAATAATGATCCCTTTAATCAATTAGCTCGACGGCGAAAGAATCATTTTACCGTGAGGCAATCCGGGGAGAAGACGACGCACTGCGCCGTGCCGGCCGCAAGAAAATGCCGCGGTTCGTTCCCCGACCACGGATATTAATTATCTGGGGCACGGAGATGCGCTACAATGCGCGATCGTAAGGGGGGAAGGGGAATCGTTCGCCACTGCAGCCGATGGCGAATGTGGCGTGACTTTCGCTTTTCCTGCTGTATATTCATCTGTCTAGCGTCTATTGCTTTGCCGATGCTGTTCATGCTGTCGCTGCTGTACGGTTGTTATACGCTCGCCGTTCTATGACATGCCTAAACGCTGGAAAAACTACGCAGCGTAACACTTTCCTCTCGGTGAGAATGAGAATCGCACTTGCAAAATGCTTGCGCTAACAAGGATGGCAACCTGGTGATTAAACCTCTCCGATCGTCACCGAAAGATGCACTTCTTCGCGTCGCACGACTTGCTGCGTTTATGCACGCTATGGATTTTTCTGAAGTAGCTAAAAATTTAGCTGGATCTGAAAATAATTTTAAGGGACCGTCAAAGTGAAATATTATCATATCGCTAAGAAAAGTGATTACTCAATTTATTTTCTTCCTTTTAAGTAACGATTATCTTTAACGAAGAATATTTTCTTGATAACAATCTTAAAATATACTTATTACAAATTTTAGGAAAACTCATTATTGTATATTCAATACATGAATTTATTTTCTTTTGAAAAATATTATAAATTGATCGGAAAAGCTTTATATGTATAAAGCAAATTGAATTTGTTTTAATTTAATAATCTTGACTGAAATATTAAACTCTCAGAGAATGCTTTGAATAAATTTGATGCTTGTGATGAACGTATAGATCTTTTGGACTTTTGCATATTTCAATGCAGCATGTATTTTTCTGTATGTAGTTAGAACTTCAAGCGTGATAAGCAATGCTACAAAAAGTTTTGACATTCTAACAATCAGTTTGAACGTTTCACATAATTATTTTGATAGTCCAATAAAATTATTTTCAAACTTGTATCTAGCTAAATTTTTAGATGCTTCAGCAAAACCGTGTGCATACTTTTGTGAAAAGTATGAAGTCGCACCTACGTGGCCCATTTCTCTTCAGCAAAATTATATAATCTCGACGTTGACGTTAAATCGAGATTAATCTAATTCAGGCCACATTCGCAGCTAAACTCAATTCTTCGAACTATGACCCGATCTCGCGAGGATTCGTACATTGTTAAATTCATAATGCGAAATTATACCTAATTTAAGTTATTTTTAATCATTTCTATAGGTCGCTGTTGCTCATATTCAATATATCGTTAATTTGATTAAAACAATGGAATTAAACAATTCATTCTAAGAAAATGTATTAATTAAATTTGACACAAATTTTTAAGATATTAGCATAAACGTTAGTTACTTTAAAACTTATATCGAAATAGATTGATTTACATTTTGACACACGTGCAAATTAAAAATAACAAAAGGCCTGTTTTTTTTTTCGAGAAAAGTTCTAAACTGGTATACCCTGCAATAATAAAGAGAAACAAAAATAATTTGTAATGTGTGCAACTTATACCAGTGTAGAACTTTCTTTGGAAAAAAAAAACAGACCTAAAATGTTATTTAGCTCAAAGAATTGGGTTATCATTGCTCCTTTGTTATCTAATTATAATAGGTCTATTTTTTATTGCTGCACTCGGAACCGGTGCAATAAGTTGGAAGTAAAAACGTATATTTGTTTCACTTCAATTTATTGCACTGTGTGTACCAGTTCAAAAAGTGCAGCGATAAAAAACAGATCTAATGTATATTTAATAATGTATATTTAATAATTACGTAAAACAAAGATATACCATAAGATCGAGAATGCCGAAATTTATTTCGTGACACAAGAGAAATATCGGTAACTGACATATAACGAAGTTGGTAAGGATTAACTCGAACGTCAGCCTCGCGCCGGTCTTCTAATTTACGAACGCTATAATTGCGGCGTGGATAAACGCGAAAAAAATCCATTCGTGGAACCTCATTGAATAGCTGTTCTATAATCTCGCGCGGCCATAGAACTCGCCGCCGAGATCAAACGCAAATTGCAGACCGCATCCGAAAAGAGCGCGTCTCTGTGTGCGATCACTGATCATGAGATACGATCCAGCGTCTCTCGGAGGATCCTCGAAATGCAATCGACCGCGACTGGCTGCAATTAATCGGATTTGTTACTCGCGATAATTAACGATAAGTTAATGAAAGACTGTGTTAATGAAAGGCTGAAGAATGACATGAAAACGACAATGGAACAAATGATGTTGTCCGAATCTACAAATTTAGGTAAATACAGATTTAAACATAATTTTGTTGGACCATCAAAATAATTATGTAGAAAACTCAAGTACGATGAATAATGCTGCAAAAAGTTTTGACATTCTAGTTGGAATGTTCATGAATCAATTTACTAAAATAAATTGTTTTTTTTTTGTTGTAAAAAGAATCGCCCCTTTTGTTGAAAGAAATTTTTTTTTCATAAAAAATCGAGCCAAATACCCCTTTTTGTTTGGAAAAATCGATTTTTCATAAACAAAAGAAAGGCTTGAAATCACCTTTTTTCTGAAGATCGATTTTTTTTTAGATATTTGAAACATCCCTATATTCTAGCAACCAATTTGAGCATTTTCTACATAATTTGGATAAGACAATAAAATTATTTTCAAATCTGTGTCAAGCTAAGTTTTTAGATACTTTAACAAAACCATTCTTTCCATATACATAAAGTAAATACGTAATCTCAAATTTACAATAAATGATTAAATTTTCGAATTTTAAAAGGAAAAAAGGTGAAAACTTTCGTGTCGCAATATAGTCATTATTTAGGAGAAAAAGATTTTTAATATCCTATAATCTACCATATATATTATTATCATATATAAGAGCAGCATGGCTTTTACAAAGGTAGTTTTCCCGCGGAGATGTTAGTTTCTACCGTTTACGTTTCGTTTTCACTTATCGCCGTGACGGACGAATTGTTGTTTCAGTGACGTGAGGTATCTTCAATTGCGTAACAAGAGATCCAACTACCGTCATCGTGAGAAAGGGAAATGTCGAAAATTAACGGCTCGCGCACGAAGGTAAATTAGTCAATTTTCCTGTCATAAATCAGACTAATAATGATGCGAGACTTTCGCGAAAGGTTCAGTCCGCATTGTAAAGTTAAATTTTTAATTACGCTCATCCCGACCGATGCGTGACGTTTCGCCGGGAATGCGGAATATCTGATCACAATCAAATTGTTATCAGTAATCAAAATGTCAAAGCGGTTATAAAATATTCAAAAGAACAAAAAAAAACTAGGCGAAAAATATGCACTTCCTCGTCATTGCAAATCTTCCCTTCAAATGCAATATTCACTGAATCGATTAAATGGCAAGAAGAAATTTTTTTTATAACTTTTTAATTACTAGAAAATGTTTTCTGTTATGTTAGTTTAAATCGTGATATCGATTTGTCGTTAAATTAAACTTGATAATATATATATGCAAATATTAATTCATTTAATTATACATATATCTTTTACATTCATATCATTAGAATCGGCAGATATCATCCATAAAAAAAATTAAATAATTACTATCGATTTATACATTGTAAGTTGATCCGATTTTGTAATTCGATCGAAAAACAAAAATACTCGTAAAATTATAAAGAATAATTTTATTTATGACATACGTAAGTATAATATACGTAAGTATAATATACGTTGCACATGAATTTTCCTTCTAGATAATATATTCAAAAAAAGCTCTATATCTGTCTATAATATTTTCTGTAATATTTTTATAGGTATGCTTTTAACTTGATTCTTTAAATTATATAAAGACTCTGTAAATCTTTTAGAGTGAATTCTTGAAGACTGAAAACTGAGCAACTCTTTTTCAAGACTGTCTCAATTTTCACTTTTTAGAGTGAGATTCCACTCCAAAAAATTTAGAGAATGTATTTTATATGATATCTTATAAATACAACAATTTTTTGGATCCAATATAAGTTCAAAAAAAAATAAAAAGTTTAACTCACCAACACGAAGCGCAGCAGCGGAGTTATGATACAATCACGTTCCTCTGTAAAAAAAAATAAATATATACATCCAGATTACAACATACCCGAAATAATATTTCGAAAATGATTTTTATCGCATTGAGCTTTTCCCTTTTTAGACAGAAATAAATATTGAATAAAACAAATATATAAATTTCAGGAAACGATTAGATGATCATCGTCAGTAAACGAGTAGTAAACATAAAAAACTTGCTTACCTCATGTCACCCGATGCCTCCCCGGACCTCCTCTTCCTTCTCTCTCATTTCTTCGTTGTTACTTTGTGACACTCACTTGCAATTGCAAAGGCGTTGATTACGATCACGCGCCGATTATTAGAACACGGCGTTTTGTACGGTATTCCCGAGGTTAGGTTAGGTTTTCTCACTCGCGGAACACGATTGATTACGATCGTACGCGCACTGATCATCGAAAGACAATATTTTACGCGACATTCCCAGTGTCAATCGTATAGATTACGTTTTGACGGAAGAATAATACGAGAATAATACGAGAATAATATGAGAATACGCGAGCGGTGAATACGACGCGACAATACCTGCAAAGTACGTCTCGCTGAATGATGCAACGAACCGATTCGACTGACGGAGCAAAACGAAAATCGCGCGGCCAACTTCATGCGGAACTCATCGCGACGGTGATACGTTAACTTCAGATCGCAACTTTCGCACTTTGATTGACGAACAGTACATTGCTATTATTTCAATGTTTATTGTCTCGCATGCGCGTGTTATGACGCACAAAAATAAACATCCGAAAAATTGACAGTATAATAAGTTGGCTACGGACTGCAATATCTAAATGAAGATAGTCATTGCAGTTGCCAAGTCTTCGAAAGTTATTAATAGTTTAGCTGTAATTTTGGATGTTTTTTTTATATTTTTTTTTCTTCACAAAAAAGTCATTCGGGAATTCTCCTAAACTTTTTGTACCTCTAAAAATCTTTCAGTAAAAAAAAAAGGTTTGATAGAAATTCTACTAAATTGGCAACACTAAATGTAGCTTTTTATTAGAGGCTATTTTCAGCTAGATAGTAACCCTTTATTAATTGTTCGCGTGATAAATTCTCGAACTCAAGCAAAATAACCCAGCAAACAGTAACTAACAATATCATAAATGTCATAAGTTATAATTTACGATATGCGATAACGCAATATAACATATTACAGTTATATAATAGTTATACTGTTGAATGGAAAATTATAATATAATGATTATTGTTAGTTGATGTTTGCTAGGAACTCTCACGATAACATCAAGGTGCACTAGAAAAAATATTTTATTCCATAAACCAAAATTTCGCTGTAACAAAAAAAAATTGAAATGTACTTAGAAAGATTTGAAAAATGTGACAGAATAAAACTATTTTATACGAAATAAATTAAAAATGATATAAATAAATACTTTTATTATTTTTTAATATTTTATTATTTTTTTCTGAAGTAGAAAAATGTATTTTGTAGAAGCAATTAAATTCTTTGTTATACGTATAAACAAAATATTTTATTATTCTTAAAAAATGCTTCATTTATTTGCCTAAACAATTTCGAAAGTATTAAATTTTTCTTTCTAGTGATACATTAAAATAAATCGTAAATGATTGAAAAGTGACTTTTAGTAATTATTTTGGAGCCATTTTGATATCATTTCAATGTTATACACTGAGAAAAATTTTTAGGCGAAAATATATGAATCAGAAAATTCTGATTATATCCTCAATTAAAATTATAATAAACGTAATCAGAAAATTTTAATACCCATTTTCAACTATAATTCCAATTAATGCGATCAGGCTCTTTCCAGCGTGATGATTTGTGTTCTGTATCTCTTTGAAACATACACTTTGTGAATCATGCGTGTCGATAGAATGCTTTCATCCAATAAAATGCTTTTATTTATTGGCAATCAACGATCTATCGATTCAATAATCATGGATCGCGCATTTTTGCAGCATCCCTGTTGCAATGATCGATCAATCCGGCAAAACGAGACACTCGGCCGGAGCGATCTGGTCGGATCTGTATTACCGCAACGTTTGTCATAGCCACATAGCTGCGCGCATCTCGAGCCTCGCTCGTGTTATTGCTACACGGGCGATAATAAATCGTCGATTTAGCAAGCGGCGTCTCTTTCAGCGTTCTCTTTCAGCAATCGGTGAGAGCAACATCGTAGGTGTCGGAACCGTTTCGTGAAGTTCGCACACGCACGGAGATTCCTCTCCGTGCGATTTGTCATACGCGCGTGCTAATTGGACTACTGATGATCCACCGGTGAAACGCCGGTCGTTGATAGCAATTGTCTGTTTACAAATAACACATCTTACGAGAACCGATTGCCAGCCGGAATTATAAGTGCGATTTGCAAATAAGGCTGTGGAGAATTTGCGAAACTCTCGCCGATACATTGGTCTAATTCTTCAAGTCACCTAATTGATGTCTTTGTATATATAGTAAATATATATAGTAGTTAATGGAAATGAGAATCTTTGATTAGTGAGACAGGGGATTAATAAAATAATATAAACGTAGTACGCAATATATTTAAGAAATATATTCCATACTTGTTTTATTAATAAGAAATTGACCTATTATTTATTCATCTTTAATATAAATTTTATTCTTGCTGGAATAGAATTATGTTTGAATAATGTAGGGACTACTGTAATATTACGCTAATTTTTATTACTTCCTGTTGTTGTATATTATTATCTGTTATACAGAATAACAGGAAATAATATTTCTTATTATTTCTTATTCTAGATTATTATATATAAATAATAGTTATTACTTTTCTATTATAGAATAATAGGAAAATAATTGCTATTATTTTTCTGTTATTCTTCTAGCAAAATATCTTGTAATTGTTTGAAAGATATTGAAAGAAGAAATCTATATTCCACTCTGCTCTTTAAAACCACAAATAATACTTGAATCGGGTGATTAAATTGATCAGAAAAATATTAAAATTTTAAAGAAGAACAGGGGATAATTTTGGAAAATGGAGTAAGAAGAATGTTTTATTAATAAAAGGTTGATCTTTCATTTGTTTTTAGTACACATTCTGTCCTTGATGAAATAATCATATAATGTTTGAGTTGTTATCATCGATATTATTAGATACTCATATTGAGATACTCATATAGAGAAGAAAATTTTTTTTTGTAATATTATAAGCAATTGAAGGATGTTCTTTTGAAAAAAATAATACAACATTCCATTAGTAATAATAAGAATCTTATTTTAGACCGTACATGTAATACAAACTACTAATTAAATGCCTATACCGGTCGAAGCTGGATTTTTATTCCATTAATAACAACTTATACATGGTGTAATTATTTTAACAAAAATAGATGCATTAAAAACAAAAATGAGCCAACCTCTTATTAATAAAACAAGTAGTAATATAAATAGTAGTAATATAAATAGCGTATTGACGAAGAGTTCATGTTATTCTGTATTTAATAACATAAGTAAATCTTTTGCGTTTCCAATACATTAATTTATTGGAATTGTATTTGATATATTACGCTTAATATATTTGATATATGATATTTGGCTTCTAACAATAATTACTAGAAAGCATTAAACTAAATAAAAAAAAAATGTTTCACACTCATGATTTATTATATCGCTTATTAATCATCTTATTAGTCATCAATCTCTTTCCGAGCAGCGATCGCGCGAATCTTTTTTCATCAATGAGCGAGGACTATACGTTCCAATAGGATTCTCTTTTCATCATTTTGTTCCGCGTGTGCTATTAAGTTATTATACTCTGGCCGCGTGTCGCAACACTGTACTTCCAGTTATAGGCAATGAAACGGAACCCAAATTACGAACTCCCGCTATTAAAAATTATTGATTATATTATACGTTGCGTCACCTCGCGTTTAGGGCAACGTGCGGCACCTATGCTTAGTTAAGATCGCAGCGCGGAAAAGAAGGAGAGACTAAGATAATCCAGCCTAAGATAATCGCGTGCGAATAAGAATATAATGCAGCCAGCTATGAAAAGCGTATCTCTCGTATAACGAACACAAGATAGACGTTTCAGACGTAAAAAAAGAAAAAAACCACCGGACTTCTTCAGCTCCATGTTTCCCTCTCATACTTTCTTCGGTGAACTTTCGTTTCTTCTTCGCGTTCAATCGATCATTCCTTTATAGTCAATGGTCTTCCTTATGTGCTAAATATGGGATGCTTGAATAACGTTGCGCACGCAAAGATTTTTCTCTCAGTGTTATAAACTGGCGTAACATTTATATGCATTTTTTAAGTTACAGCTCGAAATGCATCAAGAAGCGATGACGTACTGAGAGAACGTGTTCGCCAGATATTTTATAGTTTCAGCTTCACCTTCCTCGTCTTTTTAGGACTGCTTGAAATCGCACGTCGCCGCGAAACGATCTACACGTACATCATCGACGATACCGTCATTTTCACTCCTTCGTATATGGGCAGATTGTGTCCTCGGCCTAGAAATCATGGTTACACTCCCAATGTATCTACGGATTATAGCGAAACGTATTCCGAACAAATTGCTTCTCGAATATTGCCTGGATATCCCAGATCGACATTCATACACATCTCAGAATTCGTTTCGTAAAATTTTTTGTGCTATCTCAAGTTCATTTTTCTATAGAAAAATTCTCGATTGTTCAATCACACCAAAAAGTTTCTCTTTATGTCCATTCCTATCAATGTAAATTAACTTTAATCTCGGTTTAATTTATTCTTTATTTTTTTTCTCTAATTATTAGAACTAAAAAGAGATAAAAAAATAAATTAAACCAAGATTAAAGTTAACTACATTAGTAGAAACAGTTTTAGCTAATATAAGACTTCGTTAATTTACATTATTAATTGTCCTAAATTGAATTGAACTCATTCTTCTAAATATTGTATTTAATTTTGAAACAAAATCGATCCTCTCATTGATACCAATTTAGAATGACAGATATTAACGACAGTATGTTGATCCGTTCGTATCCTTCGTCGATTTAGTTATCTAGTTTCTAGTCGACAAGTGGGCTTCTCGGGTGAAGCTGAGCGTGTGACGAATAACAAGCGAGCAATTTTCGATCGCACGTTCTCTGCTTACTGATGGTCCTCATTGGACTTACTTTTGGAGAAAGGACTTAGAGAAGTGACGTGATGATTTTCGAAATTTCACTTAGATTGCTTGCGAAACAAACAACTCATCCCGTATTCATTATGTACTTGTTTTTATTGTGTACTTGCTATAAATGCCAACATTCCATTAGCTTATTTAACATATAATTTTTCTATGTGCGAAATATGATTTTATGAAAAAGTTTCACGCGAGATGTCAAAAAAAACCTTCAATCTTCCAAAATACGATATTACTCGCGTGAAAAATCTCTTTGAAAAATACACAGTTATCGCATATTTCTACGTCTCGTTAAATTCGAAGCTTATTCGATATTTCCAATTTTACGATATCCCCGTTTCAAATGAACCGACTGAACGCGCAGCGTTCTGTGTTCTCACACAGAATATTTGATTATCCATCCGAATCGCTCCAGTCGGATCGCTTGCACGAGAGTTCACGTGCTCGAAAGCTCGTGCGCAATGCTACGTTACTCTCGCTGATCGCTGCGCTCGAGAGGAGCCAGATGACACCAAGGCCAGGCGGCGCGAGAGATTTCTCGCAGTGAGAACGCCGAGTTCACTCGCGAAAAAGAGAGCGAGAGAACGTCCGAGACGAAAAAAGAGCCCCCTCGTTAACAGAGCCTGACCAGGGTCAATTGCGAGCGGGACATCCCTGATGGGTTGTCTGATCCTTCAGAAAATCATCAGATCCTTCAGTCCCCACCAATATACAATTCCTGACGAGGCCCCTCCAAGATAGTCTCGTCTCCTTACGTCCCCCCCTCGTCGGCATTTGCCTCCCACGTTCTCCATGGAGTCTCACCTGGTCGGTAGCATCCTCCTGCACTCCCGACGAGGACTTTCTCCGAAAGACGGCCAACTATATAAGCGAGATGCACGCTGTTTGAAGCACGTTAGACGAAATCGCACGGGTGCGTCGAGCAGGCCACGTCGAGCCGCCGCGCCCCGATTGCATCTATATTTTTCCATTCGTAAGTTCACCCCGCATATACGCGACACGGTAACTTGGGAGAGAAAGAGGGAGAGACAGCACTTTCGTTCGTACGAAACGGAAATTCGTGCATGTGACTCGGCGCCGAGGAACGCCACAGAGACCTCTACGAGACTTCGATCGTCGGGGACCATGAGGCCCGCGAGAAGCTGGGCCCCGTTGGCAGTGACCGCGCTGGTCGCGACGGCTCTACTGCTGAGGCCCATCCACGCCGATGGTAAGATCTAAGAAGGGTCCTCATGTCCATCGTCATCCGACGTTAATCCCCTTAATCCCCAAATTCCCTTAGGCCTGTTCTTTTTGGCTGAATTTTTGCACCAGTTCATCTTTCTTCCTCTTCTCTCTTACTGGAGAGATGCAAAAGTTCAGCCAAAATAAACAGGCTTCTTGATTCTTGAGATTCCCGTACAGTACGAATTTCTGAGGAACGTTCTAAAAACATCCAGAGGATGTCTCCACACTGAAAAAAATTATGTCATATCAAGCATTATTTTAATTAAAAAGAATTTTATTACAATTTAATAACACTAATGAAACAAATACGCCATGCTCTTGTTTTAATAAAATTTTATTGATTTTATTAATACTATTGTTAAATCAATGAAATTATTTTCAAAATAATGCTGTTGATGCGTTTTTTTTTCACTATGTATACTCTGAATGTTTTGAAGTTCCCAGGATGTTTCTCGGATAAAGTATGTTATATGGGTTGCTTTCCGGGTTTTTAAATTTGGAACTTAAACTTGACTTATGCGAGTTTTTATCGGTGATGAGAAAAAATATGCATTATTGTGATATGCAGAATAGAGGAATGCAACTGAACATGAAATTAAACTTATAACGAAGAAAAGCTTTCGGAGTCTGTTAATCTTTTATGGAATGGGACAATTCTTGTATCAAGATGAAGAGAGATCTTGTGAATATCTAATTATTCTTTCATATTCAATGGAATAAAACAGAAAGAGAAGAAAAAGAAACATGAGACGACCGTATAAATTTTTCGCGAGAGTAAAAGTAGTCTTAAGAAAATCGCGTGTCGGAATTCTGCATCGGAAAGCGAGATAAATTAATGACTTTGAGGGAAAGAATGTTTTTATAATATTAAAGTTGCTCGCTTCACGTTAGCCTTCTAGCTTCTCTTTCTCACGCATTTTATAATAGCTTATTAAATTCATTGTAGTAAAAAAAAAGGAGGCATTGAGGTAAAATCTCTCGTCGCTGGCGCACAAGCTTTCAAGTAAGGTCTTCAGTAGAATACAATTTAGAAGGGGATGCGTTATAAGAAACGCACTTTATGTCAATATAAATAGTAATTTCACGGTTAAAGTACGCATTACGTAGCGAGCGTGCGACGTAACATTTTTACCTTAATGAATGCCGCCACGACGGATCTGTAATTTGTCAGCTTGTCGGAAAACTTATTAGAAAGTCCACTGTTGTCCCGCAACGCGTTGTAATATGTGAATAAAAAATGGAGTTTGCGCGACGATTTGACAGTTTTCACTTTTAGCTATTAAACACGTTGAATCAGATTTTTTTATTAAGATTATAATCGGCTTTTTGAATTTAAATTTTAAATATAAGTAAGAAAAAATGCTGGTGAAAAGTTAACTTCTTCTCGATATATTCCCTGCCGCCCTAAATCGACATAACGAAGTGCTCAATCAAAAGATAAAATTAAAACGTAGTTGAGCGTTAAATCTTGATAGTCATTCTCTGTGTTTTCAAGCGTAAACACGTTATAAGTCTTTTATTATATACCTGCTTTAAGTTCTGATTAAAACGTTTCATTTTTTATCTCTCGAATTAATTTATGTTTCCGATTAGGTTCAAGCGTGCCCGTAGGCGTATTACTTTACGCAGTTTCATCACACGCCATCGGTTAATTATAAGAAAATCTTTAATAACCAGCATTTTCGCCATTCAAGCAACGAGATGTTTTTACATTATGGATTATCTTAATTTATTCATCGGATATTTTTTTTTTAAGTTTACTCGATCACTCGAGCGTTTTTCTTTCCCTCGAGTAATGCAGGCGATTTTGTGAAATTGGGACGCATGAAAAAGTAGAAGCTGTGTGCACCGGGCTTGAAATAGTCAAGTATTAGGGAGACGCGGACTATCGGACGGAGCATCTCTCAGCAAATTGCGCATGGCGTGTTGAGATCGTTGTATAAATCAGAACATTATCAGGTGCGATCTAGCGTAATCTAACTCGCGCGAGCATGCAAGTCGAAACTTCACCGCGATTGTTCCGATTTTCGATTTTAACACGTGTAAACGTCACGCACCCACACGCGAGTCATTGTTTAAATGCCGCGCGTGCGTCGGAGATTATTGCGGTGTTTTGCCAGTGGTTGTTTAATGGGAAAATGTTAACAAATTAGTTTTCTCAAAATGAAACAATTGATAAAGCGGATTTTAGTTTTTATTTCACGTTATATTATTTTGTCCCGCTTTTTATACGTCCACCTTTGTTCTATTTTAAAACTTTGTTTTATTTCATTTTTTACCGCGCGCCTCTCGTTTCGACTCGCTTTATTTTACTCCATTTAATCTTTATATGTCGCAAACTGAAGGTAATTGTTTTCTATTTGTTATCTCTTCAGCGCTGTTCAAGTTTTCAGTCGTACGAATTATTTATCTCTTTTAAATCGAAGCGAAATCTTTAATAAAATTCCTTCCTTTTTTAAATCTCGAGAGATTAAAATGAAGGAATTAAATGTCCACTTGTTTAACCATTAATGGTCATATGGAATCAAATTGACCACAAAAAAAATTTTGATGTTCTATATCTTTAATTAATGTATCTCTGGTTGATGTAATAATCAATCCTTCATGCGATAATATTTCACACTCCTTTTTTTTCAAAAATTAAAATGACTTTTTTTTTATTTTAGAATAAATATTTTTTTTGGAACGCCAACTATTTTTTTTTTTTTTTTTTTTTAAAGTCTCATATTTCTGTAGATAGCCATAAATTTTTATCAAAAAGAATAAGGAATTAAAAAAAGTTATAATCTCTATTAAAAATGCTCATTTTTCAAAAACTTTCATTTCCACAATTATTTAATGTGTTAAAATTAAAATTTGTAGAGTTGTATTTCTATATTCTAAAATATTTAAAGTATATTCAGTAATGTTTTTACTTCAAAGAACAAAAACTGTGAATACGTGGCAAAAATGCGTTGAAATTATTTCAATCCGGTGACCATTACACTCTAAAAACTATCGGTATGGATTTAACATTATGCAATATCTACATATAATTCTCATTGTTATGTTAATATTAACACCAACATAATATGAATTTAATGAATTTTTAAATCCACATCATGGCGTTAATGTTAACACCAAGACGGCGAGAACTATACACCGTATGGCGGTAGCATTAAAGGTATGTTAGATCCACACTGATCTTTTTGAAGGTGTACGGAACTTTCAAGAGATTACAAAGGATCAATAGGTAGGAGAATAGCGAATCGCTGATCCGGGATTAATTGGCGTACTCGCCAGGTTTCAGCGGATGACTGTCGACCCGCCAAACCGGTCGTAAATGATACCAGCGATGAATCGCTTCTTCAACTGTCGCGGCAGAGCATCACGCTCGTGCGATAAATCAATCGGACGCGCTGTTCGCGTTCCGGCGCATCAGCCGCGATGAAAGCGAGCGTGACTCAATCGGCGCGTTAACGCGTGCTTAACAACAAAAAAATGCCACGCTATTATTGTGAAAATCCGCGTTGGTGTTTCGACTGTACGACACAAAGCGTCTTGTAATGACTGTCTGTCTTACGACGACTCCGCTGATGATAGCGCGGAGCAGATCAAATCCCGCGATAAGAAATCGTCACGGTCTGATTACGACTTCCGTGACTTTCCGTGAAGTCGGTTTAAAATACTATCGCGAACATAATTCCCTGACTTGGTTGCGAATTTTCCTTTTCTATAATGTAGACATCGTTTTCTTAAAATGAAGGAAATTTTATTTCCTGCCATTTTTTCCTGTAAATTCTTGTATAATATGAATTTAGATCGATGAGAACAAATCTAATTAAATAGACGAAATTTTATTTACTCAATTAAATTTCTGTAAATTGTCCTGATTTTTGTACTCAGTTCAGTTCTAAATTTTAAGAGTTATTAAACAGAATTAAGTTTTTAACAATATTTGATTGTTAATTTGATTAAAACATTATTAAGCGGAATTAAAATTTCTGTTGATAATACTAGTACTATTACGAAGACTTAGATTAGCTGTATAAATTCCTATGGGAAGAGAAAACGAAGTTTTAGAATTTCTACTTTGTATTATGTTAACTTCCAATCTTGATTGCTAGGAAGCTGCGTAAATGCTATTGCCGACTTATCATCTCGTCTAATAACGTTAACCGCAAACGTTCTTCGTTGGTGGTAATTTTATCGTAAGATTGAGATGTAATAAAAAGTCACCAGCAATGTGAGAAAGTATAAGTTACTGAGAGAGCAGCCAAATTAATTATAGCAATTTTCAAGATTATAGATTAAATACTATTTTCCGAAATATAAGATTAATCAAAATGCAATAAAATTTTCTGCGACAACCAAGCTATATAATTTACATCTCTCTTGTCTCCTTAAATATTCCTTAAAGAATAAAATAAATTTTGTAAAGAATAACACTTTAGATCTTGCAATTATTTTTCAGCGCCTATTTCAGGCAACTATCTACCACCGTCAACCAGTTACGGCACACCTAATCTAGGAGGTGGCGGTGGTGGAGGTTATTCCGGCGGCGGCGGTGGAGGAATATCGACGAGCTACGGTGCGCCTTCAGGTGGCGGCGGCGGCGGCGGCGGCGGCGGCGGTGGCGGTGGTGGCGACTCTACGATTTCTCATCGAGAATGTCGGTCGTGTTTCGCGATTCTCGTGGAAATCTGGATTTGCGGCCGGGGGTTTTCACTCG
>NW_011626974.1:578065-610602 GCF_000204515.1 Acromyrmex echinatior
TTCTTAATTATGAAGATTCTTTATCGACAAGAAGAAAGTGATGCCAAAACAATTTTGTTTTACTTCAGTCATTTATATTGCGATTCTAAAAAGTATTTATTTTAAATAATCTACAAGGCTCTTAACAAAATTTCCAAAATTCTTTCTCTTAAGAGTTTCTCGGCATTAAGCTACGCGCATAAAGATCAACAAGGACACTCGTGGTAGTAGAATAAGCACAAGTATCCCCTTTCACCCTAAGAACGACGAGCGTTTTCATCCTAAAGGATACATGTTATATATACACATAGTCTTATCTTATTATTTCCTCCTCTTCGCGACTAATTATCTAATATACAATAGAGCACACTTTATGATATGTATAGGTTTCTCGTTGCGTCGCCGATTACAACGTACGTTCATTGATATGTAAATGATACGTGGCCGTCTTATGAGAGCATTCTCATAAGCTATTATATAATGTCTACTAGTTTCTCCCACATTCTCGACACGCGGCTCCTCCACCTGTCTTAAATTCGTACAAAAGAAACGATAGGAGATCAACCTCGAAGCACAAATAAATATTGAAATCCATAATTTCTCCCTATCTTAGTTTCTCGAATGTAAATATAAAGAACGCATAAAAATGTAAGAGATGCAAAAACTCAGGAAAGCAAGAAATTAAAGATTTACGTTCCAGATTTATAATGTGATATATTAATGAAGTATTCCCATTTAAGAACTGTGAATTTGATGATTCGTCCCATAGACAACAATTAAAGTCAACAATTAAAGTCTACGATTAAGACGAAGTAAAACGATTAAAAATTCGAGAGACCATTAAAATCCTCCTTATTATCGTTTATCATAAATCGAGAAATGGAGATACGCAAATCTCCGTATTTCAAAATATTGAAGTTCTAAACTGTGACAGTTTGAAAAACGAGTCGAGACGATTATCTCTTGACACCGAACTCGCCGGAAAATTCACGATTGAAAAGGGAAACGCGCTGCGTAGAAAAATAATTCGCGATACTTATGTTCGTGATGCTTTCGTATTCCTGGCGCGAGAAGCGAGACGGCGGTCTTCGCACGCGGTTCATTGTAGCGCGATACTTTCGTGCTTCGATAGGAATATAATAAGGATAACAATTTTCATCGCGCGCGCGCATCTTCACGAGCTTGACGTCCATGAGCGTCACGGATTAGCCAGCCGGCGTGCTCGTCATCGTCTCTAATATCCGAGTGAAAGTACATACGGAGGCTTAACGACGGACAGACGAACGGAAGTGCACAGCGAGATCCACGAGTATCTCCTTCCCACCTTCACGATCTCGTATCGCATAGCGAGTTCCGTTCCTCACGTTTCGAATCGCGCCGTCGCGTCGCACGCTCGTAATTTCACCTCCGACTTTAACGAGCGGATAATACGACGACGCGCGGCGGAAAACGCGGCTAGGCCACTTCCGGCAAATCGCCGGAGATCCGTAAACCCCCCCCCCTCCTCCTCCCTTCTCTTCGAAGGTATTTTCAATTCCGCTGGAGAACACCGCGGAAGAAGAGGTTTCTTCGTGAACAAAGAGACGCGCGTGATCTTGAATGCAGAACGAAGTGCCGAGCGATTTGAACGAGTTACCTCGGAAAGAAATTCGATCGTAAACAGTTTCCGGAAAGTGAAAAGAAAATATGAACACGTTTATATACAGGCTGTCCCAAAATTCGTGACTCAAAATACTAGGGAAAAAAATTTTCGGAAAATTAAGTAAAAAAGGTATTTGTAAATTTTTATTTTAAGCAATAGTTTCTATATAAAAATTTAAATATGTCAATTACTGTGCGTACTGAATGTGTTACTGTGTGTATACTGTGTGGCTGTGATAATATATTTAAGATAGATAAGATTAAAGAGCAATAATAAAGGTAGAAAGAAAGACAGAAGTAATAAACAATTTAAAGTAGGAGAGCGTATGAGGAAGGTATGGATGAATGAGTGAGATAGGAACAACGATTGTAAGGCAAGTTCCCTCTTTGTAAATACTAGAAGAGAATGAAATTCTATTCTATTCTAATATAGCCAAGATTACAGACTACGTTTAGATGGACATCTGTCAGTATTAGTGTGCTAGAGAACGCTTACTAATACTACCGAGATTCACGGATAGATGGCCATCTAAATGTATATAGTCTGTTACTGACTATATTTAAATTTTATCTCTTCCCTTATCATCTCAAAAATGATCGCCTGAAATAAAAATTTACTAATAACTTTTAGACTTAATTTTTCAAAAATTTTCTTGCCATAGTATTTTGAGTTGCTAATTTTGGGGCACCCTGTATAATAGTCTTCAATTTAAAATAAAATAAATACTTTACGAAAATAACACACGCACACACATGCACGCACACGTGTGCATATACACTCACATACGTACAAAGAGATAATATTTTTAATGACTTTAATGCTTTAGAATATTATATCAGGGACTTCTATTGTATGCAAATCGCTGCGTCGTTAAAATACAAGAAGCCCTTTAAAAATTCCTGACATTTGAACTGTAAACATTATTTTTATTCGTTTTCTTGATATGATGTTAAAGTTATTTCAAAGCACCTTCGTCCAACATTTGATATTTGATGTCGATATTAAAATTTCTGATATCTCAAACATACATATAAGATTTCCATGTACTTTCATATCTACTATCTGTCTACAAGTTAAACGAATTAACAATCTTGCACATTTAAAAATTTAACACGGAGGCAGGTCTCTTAACGCGAGTCCATCGACGAGCGGAAAATCCTGATTTAACGGGAATAAAAACGCGTCTTTGTGAACTAGAAAAATATACTCGGTTCACACGCTACTCTAGAAATAACCGATACATTCTGCTTGGAGGAAAATGGTAGGTAACTATTTTGCAAGCACGATGAACGGGACCGATCAATTATTCACGCAACGATGTTGAACGGAAAACGATCACACGCTCGAAAACTTAATCACGTTGAATTTTGCAGAATCGCCAAGTCAGACGCTTATCACAATTCGTCGGGTGAGTAGGAACTAAGTACAAAAACGCTGTACTATCTGTACGAAATTATCTAAAGTATCTCATCCCATCATTACGCACACAACATCGCGTTTCGAGATCCGAAGGGGTCCAATTTTCACGAGTGAGTTGGAAATTTCGCATCATTCAGAAAACGTTTGGGGCCGTCAATCATAGAAACCCTCTAATCAAAGTCTGGCCATAAGATAGCAACCTATGTTTGGGCAAGATAAAATTTTTTTTTCGTGCTGTATATATAAGAAAAGAATAAGTGTAACATGTAAAAAAAAAAACAAATTTTATAAGCCAATGTAACGCTATGAGAAATTTGCCACCAACCAGAAATTTGATCCAAATTATATCCAACCGCCATTATGCGCAATGTTATACCTGGTACTCTTACTCTCTAAATGTTCTAGAGTGAAAGCTCACTCTGAAAAGTGAAATCTCACTCTTGAAGATTGAAAATTGAGCCACTCTTTTCCAAGACTCACTAATTTTCACTCCTTAGAGTGAGATTCCACTTCAAAGAATTTAGAAAGTGCGTCATATCTTTTCTCACTCGCACAATTTTGATGAAAAATATCGGACATTTGTCATGATCACTCTAATTAAAGGATCTCTGGAGACTATAATCAATCGGAAACGAATCTGCGCGAAAAGCAATGAATCCAAGTAGCAAAGTGATGTTAAATGACGTCTTTAACGATAGTAAGACGTTAAAACCTTTTTATTTTGGAAGTTCTTACTTACGTTTCAGTTTAACATGAGAGGTAACAATTTTGAAAAATATTTCTTGTTCTTTTTAATTATGTATATCACATCCCACTCTTCATATTTACGTTTAATTATTTTTCTAATGGGGTTTGTAAAAAAACAATCAGTTTTAGATTTCAACATTCCTTGACATCGACGTTAGTCTCGAAACGCGATGTTCTCATCCTTTGGCGACAAATGATATATAATACATGAGCAATCAGATATAACGAGCGTAAATATATTACATATTTTTCTAGGCGTTTTATGCATATTGCGTATAGCGACCTCGATATCGGTGCTATAATATCATGTACACACACACACATATATATATTTTATATATGTATAATATTATGCACACACACATATATATTTTTATATATATATATGTGTGTGTGTATATATACATATATATGTGTGTGTAAACCACGTAACAAACGAATCCTCAAAATAACAATGATGGCGATAATTCGTACCTGCGATATTAACACCTATGGATTTAGTCTTCTCGTGTATGTATAACGTGTATGTATAATATATATATATATTGAGAGAGAGACAGAGCGGTCTATATTTTCTTTTTTCGTCACTAAGTCACCCATCTCTCTCGCTCTTTACTGCACTTACCGCTCATAATTTTTATATCATATATTTATATTATTATATACTATATGATAAACACAACAATCAAACCTGCGCTATGAACGGTCTGCCTGACGAAGTCGGTCTCCGCGACTCACGTTTGATACACGAATGCAGTGATGCCGTCAACGAAAAAGCTCCCAAGAAGAACGTAAATATATCATAATCGGAGATAATCCATCAAATAATTTTTTTATTTAATGCTATAATTTATTTATGTATTTAAAAAAATAAGAAACTTGTTTAAGCAAAATAGAGATTCAATAATGTAAAATAATTTTGACAAATTAATGCTGTTACATATTTTTAAAAATGTATTGAATATCACAATAAATATGAGATAAATCTGGTAATTTCCGAAATGAAACGTTCGATATTTGTAATATTTAATTAGAATTATATATTTGTAAACTTTATGCGCATCAAATATAATATGGCGCTGTACTGTCATTAGTTTTTATGTGTGTAAATTTTATTTCAATATCGAAAGTCCGTTTTTTTTATAAAATAATATTATATTATTAATTAATCACTACTTAATATAAAAATAATTCAGAAAGATTTCTAAATACGAAGTATTAGTCTTAAAAAAAAATGTTATAGGAATTTCAATTCTTAATAATGAAAATTTTTTAAACTTTAATATGATGTTGTACAGTTAATTTATATAAAGTACTACTTGATGTTCTTTCTCATTTCTTATATGTGTATCTCAAATCAGGGATAAGAACGTCTTTAAGTTTCTTAAAAGTGAAATAATTTTCAATCTAGCATACAGCCACTTATTTTTAATGGTCGATAACGAGAGTCTCACACGTGAGCCGCGAAGGAACGTAAAAATCTACGACGAGAACGGTCGTGCTAGATCATCCTCCGATTCTAACGACGCATCTACTATACAATGTATTTCTTTTATGTTAGCACGTATAGATGAATATGTATGTGTGTTCGTGACTCGTGTGTTTCTGTACGACTGGGCGAAGCGAGGGAAGAACGATCGATCGCAAGTACAAAAGCTTCGTTTTACCTCCTCTTCTAACACCAACATGGACACTCGACATTACGACGCACGTTAACTAATTATAGCGCGAACTAATTGCAGTGAAAGAGGCGATAGAAGGATGGCATACTAGATGGACGGGGTTTTTCTTCTAACGTGCCTTAAAGGCACGTCCGATCGATCGATATTTATCGTCGCTATTCCAAAATCAAGAAATATTCAAGATTATTACTAAAACTTGCGGCGCACAATATTTTTTCTTGCTGGATTGCTTGCGTTTTAGTAAATTATTAAAATTGCACAACACGGAACGTAGATTTTCTAGTAATTTACTGAAACAATCCAGTAGAAAAGCATACATCGTGTGCGGCTTAAAAATGTGCCGAGGGTTAATATCAATGCTGAAATATCTAAAATATTTTACTGTTAGAAAAGGAAACTGTATATACAATATATATTTTTTAACAATAAAATTATCAAAAACTCTTACAAGACAATAGAACATTTGAAATATATAATAATATCCATTTGTTAATAAATATTTAAAACTGTCAATATTTTAAATTGGTTATTTTCAATACTGGATTGACGATAAATATTTATCAGAACGTATTTTTATAGCGTGCTTCTGCCAAATGTGACTATTTAATATTTATTTCACATTTTCATTCAAAATGCACATTTGTTTCTATTAAAAATTTAATATATAAGATAAAGATTCAAATAAAAATTTATATTAAATAGAATTCAGATATTCACATTTAGCGAAACATGAAATAAAAATATCTACGTTATTTCAAACGCATCTTCCCGTCATCTCTCACTTCGCAACTTTTAGATACGTCCGTTATTAAGCTTCGAGATCTGGTCAGATGAAATCCTTATGACGTTAAACAATAATTAAAGTTTATTAGAGATCAGAGATCACGACTGATCTTAATTTCATGATTCTTTCTCGTACGTCATTCTGTGCACGCACAGAATTGAGAGAAAGTACGCGATACATCTACGACCTCGCATATAAACTTATATAAACACGTTGACCGCTCGATCTAATTAATTTCTAACGAAGAGAAGCCACGCGCCGATCGACCGAGTCCCGATAAGAATCCTCGCAATCCTCACGATTTTCTCGAGTCAGGCAGATCGTTCATGTTTCGAAACACTCTCAAGCAGTTTTTTGTTAAATTCTAAATATATATATCTTTTTGTATATATTATTTTCGTATATATATATATACATATATATACTTATATTATATATATATATATATATATATATATATATATATACCTCTCCAAAAAGAAAACAAGGAAATCACTAGGCCTAATTGGCGGTGCGGGATAGGGATGCCCGGCCTGAATACGCCCGAAGCTCCGACTTCCGGTTTGGAAACACTACGCTTTATTCCCTTGCCGCTCGCGTGTACTTTCCAATCACCTTATTCTTCCATTTTCTGTCCCCCCTTTTTTATCTCCATTTTCTCATTAGTTTATTGCTTTTTCTGAGCAGCGATGGGAATTGGGAACACGAACGCGAGCGGACGCGGGCAGGTACAGATCGTTAGACGGGCACCAGCAACATGCGGATACACGTTCGCACACTCACGTCACGCACACTAGAGACAAACACACGCACACACATACACGCACGCACACACGCACAAATACACACTCATAGGTACGCGAGTACGAAAGAAATTTCGTATCAGACTTACCGCAGGCCACCGCATTGTTGGCTCATCTCGGAGCTCCGTGGACGTAAAGCGGGTAGAAAAAGGAAAAGTAAACTGGAAAACAGGAGACCGTGGGTTTACGTAACCAGCCTGGGAAAGTCGGAAAAAAAACCGATTAACACTAGAACGACCCCTCCGAGAGACACAATTTCAGCCGTTAACAATTCCAACTATCTAATCATCGCGATAATTATCTTCGCAGTTTCCTCGAGGACACATTAGATTAGAAGAAGCAATACTGGCTAAATGTATATTATATGATTACGCGCCTTGTATCGATAGACTAGATTGAAGATGCAAAACAACACGCAGACGAATTAGAGACGTTCTAGTATTAATTCTTGTTCAAGAGTTTCCTTCGGAATTATTTCAGCAATTATTTGATTAATAATTATCTTTGGCAAATAAAATATCTCAATACGCATCTTATATGTAACGATATTAACGCGGAATTGATCGAAATAAGACCCCTCTTAGAGACTTAACACTTGGAACGATCTTTTATTACATTTGTCAAAAATTGATGCTGTCGAGAGTTAAGAGGAAACCGTCAGATTTAAATAAACGTACCGCTGAAAGAAGCAGTAGGTTCGAAGAGAGCCGATTGCAGGAGCTTCCGAACGAAAGACGCAGACGGGAGGGAGCAAGAGAAGAGGATCACGAGGATGGAGCGAGAGGAAGGAAACGAAAGACAGAGACCCGCACCGCCGCACTTATTGTTGGTCACAGCATCCGATCACGGAACCAGGAATTAGAACGCGGTGCTGGATTGTGGCTGACGGGACGCGCCGCCGGGCATATGTGGCACCAGGTGTCCACCACCAGGTGTCGAGCCTGTACCTCCGACCATCGTACATCCCGGCTCCATGTCGTAGTCCGGCTCGAGCGCAGGATTCACTCGGCCGTTCGATTCGTCCTTGCTGCCGTAGAGTCTGCCGACACCCGCAGCTAGGACCGCCATCTGCTCACCCTCGGCCGGGTCCGGGCCCACTCGCTCGACGTCCTCCGGGATGTTCACCACGCATCTGAAGACGTCGTAACCCGGGGCGAGCCGCCCGGTCAGGAAGGCGAACTGTGTGCCATACGACACTCCCACCAGGGTTATTAGCGACATCAGCATCGCCATTGTCCTGAATGGGAACATTTGCGTCGATGTCGTCTCGTCGTAGCCCGGATAACGTATTAGCGGGGGCAACCCCATCATCGGTTCGCCGCCGCTTATGCGCACCAGGAAGGCGATTATGTACGCTGATAGGCTGCCGTAGGTGTTGCAGTAGTCCTTGAAGTGCACCACCATCAGCAGCTGCGGGAATAGAATCACGTAGACCAAATCCGAGCACATGGACCAGAGGCCGTAGATCGACGGTATCGTGAGGGCCATCACGGTGCTCAGTATGCCAACCACACCGATTCCCGCTCGCATCACCCAGATGATCTCCATCTCTGACGCCTGCACAGGGGGGTGTAAAGATCGTGCCCCCACGTGAGTCAATATCGAGGAGAATAGAAATTGGGAAGAATATTAGAAGTTCTAAGGAAATATACACATCTATCGCATCTATCACATTCTATCACAGGACCGTGCAAAGTAGAGCTCTAGATGTACCAAAGTAGTGCAAAGGTCCGTCATGTTTGCTTTTCATTTCATCATACCAGAGTTCCTAGTGCTAAGCCATCGTTATCTTTGCACTAAGCTCCAAAAACTTTTTGAACGGCCCTGTTCTATCATGTGTTAAACTCGCAAAAATAGTTAACAACGGCGCAGATATGATGAATCGACACGCGAGTATAATCAAAAGTTGGCGTAATTAAGATAGTGCATAGCAATAATGCAATACCTTCACTGCATAATGTAGAAATAGTATTGATTAAAAATTACTGAGAAATTTTCAATTAAAAACATAAAAATACTTAAACAATAAAAATAATCTAATCGTAATCTATAAGAGAGTAAAATAAAGTTAGATAGAAATAATTAAATTATTATCTTTGTATTAATCTAAAGTAATTATTATATTAATTATTAAGTAATTATTATTTTTGTATTAACCTTCTAGAGGCGACATCGTCTTGTCATAAAAAACTTTTTTATTGCCTTTGCTTCAAAAATAACTAGTAAATGAAGAATCTATCTATCGATATTTACATTATCGATATACATATATCGGTAAGCGTATAATCTTTCTGGTGAGTAAGAGTAGGTACTATACTTTAATGTTCAATGTATTCCATTTTCAGTTCTATTTTCTTAAATATAATTAATTTAGCGATCCCAAATTTATTCTGAATTTAATTTTAAAGTAAATCAAACAGAAATAAACCTATTTTTGTATCTTATTACTTAAATATTTCAAAGTGGAATTTAAATTATTTACAATTCTTGAGACGCTTAGATTAACATTAAATTATTAATATCCTTTTAATATCAAAAATTATTATATCAAATTATTTATCAATTTAATATATGATATTATCACTCTGGTTCTATTCATGATTGCGTTTCAAGAAAAGATTTGGGTCCACGATTTACACAGAATTGGATATGTATATAAATTCACTCTAAAATAAGCACTAAGATCCGCTTTGATCGATGACAAATTCATTTCTCTTAATTAATTTATTCTCGTCGATCTAATACGAATTGTAATTGTTTAAAGTGAGCGTTACACATAATTGCAACACTCGCCTTTAGATTAATCACAAGTTAACAAAAGTGAAATGAGATCGACATAATTACAAACTTATTTTCGTGCTGTTCATGACAAACTTTCGCGAAGAACTTTACGAGAAGCTTGTTGAATAAAATTTTGCCTTATACGCATTAAAGATATGCATCGACACGAGCGGTGTGTTGCGTCAAGTAGTAGTTTCGCCACATGCATAAATACAGGGTGAATAAAGCTGAAATTTTACACGAGATGCAACTAAGAAACTCACCCGCTGACGGAAGATCAATTTATAAATGTTTCTAGCAAACATCGAACTAGCAGAGAGGATGCTGCTGTCCGCAGAAGACATCACCGCCGCCGATACCGCTCCCAGCCCGAAAAAGGAAACGAAGTCCGGTGTCAGGTGTTGCAAGACCAACGGTAAAATCATGCTGGTTTCCGTCTCCGTGAAAGGATAAGGACCAGTATACTCCGTCTCGTTCCAAGCTGCGACATAATTATTATACAATTAATAACGTAGCTTCTTTTAAATAACATTTGTTTGCGTTGGTTAATTAAATTTTCACCACTGTTCCTTTCATTTACCTTAATATTCATGATTATATCGTTTGTCAAATTTAATCTCGTTTGTCTTTGCCACCAACCTACATGTGAGATGTTTCTAATGCATACTAATTCGGAGTACCGTATTGTATTCTGTAGCTGCTCTATATATATGACTAATAGTCAGAATAATATATGATTTCTAAAGGGCAAAGGAGAACCTCTTGTCTTTGTCTGTTGCTTCGATTTGTATCATCGCTTGTTTCATCTATCTATCTACCGTCTTTGTTTGACGTCACGCCCGCGTAATTCGAAGTTCTGTACTTCTCTATCTTCCTCTCTCTATCTCCCTTAGCCAGCCGTGCACGGAATCCTTCCGCAACATACCGGTACAGGGTACCGAATTAGTTCCGGGGACGTAGCTGCGTTACAACGGGCGAGTCGCCGCATTCACCCTCGCCCTCGCCCTCGCAAAAGCAACGCCACATGGCGGGGTCCCACGCTATTGTGCACGCACGCGAGTACAACCCGAGACACCCCTCGGCCGTCCGCGCCCTTCGCGTTCACCAACCGCTTGTAAATACCAGCAGTTCTCTCTTTGTCGCGCCACCAAATGTCAAGTAGCCTCCGAATGCGAGAAGAAGCGTGGGATGACGTGGGCAACCCGGCTTCTAATTCGATCCTCTCGAACGAGGAGCAGGAGGTTTGCGAAGGGGGATCATGTTACTACCCTCGAGCGAGACGGCGACGATTTTGAGAGAACCAGAAACGCCTCATTTTATTATTAATACCCCCAAATTGAGTTCTTCCCCAACGCAAGAAAGATCTTAAGACATCTTTCTCTCCGAGGAAATGAGAGAACGCCGAATTAACATTTGTACGTTTTATTTAAATAGTCGCTTAAATGCTGTATGTAAATTTATTCATTATGATATTAATTATGTAAAAGATAACGCAAAAGATAAGTACTTAATTTAAAAAATATTTTTCACAAAATTTTATGGCGTGACGGAGCAGTGAACTCTCTCTCTCTCTCTCTCTCTCTCTCCAATTTATAACTTCAATTAGCATATATTACGAATATATGTATATTGCATATAATATTAACTGTATAACGTCAATTTAATCAATAATCAAATGCGTACTCACGAGTTGCTTTGGCAATCGCTCCAATCAAAACGGGGGGAATGGCCATCAGGATGCAACCTATAGCGGCAACGTAACTCAATACTTGAGCTCTCCCCGCGGTTTTCGAGGAGAGGACACGTTGGAAGTACACTTGCCAAGGTATACCGCCGAATATCAAAAGTAAACCGTAATCCAAATAATACCAATATTCCTCGGAATTCACTTTGCCGATCCAATCAACGTCCATGGAACTAAGGGATTGTACCTTCGGATTGGACCAAGCGAACGGGATACACATCCACTATTAACAAAAAAAATGATTTCTATCATTTTAATATATAAAATTTTTAAAAATTCGATAAGAGAATATTTGTCAATAATAAAATAAATAGTTAATAATAAAATATTATTTAGTGATTTTTCTAAAAATTACTCTAGACTTTTCGCATTTTTCGATTATCTTTAATATTTTGAGAAAAAAAAATTATTTTTACTAAACTGTTGGCGTTTAAAATAATATCTATTTTATAAAAAGAATTTTTATATTAAGAATTTGAAAATAATTTAGTAAATGTTCAATTCGTGTCAAATGTTCTTTTAGACGGTTTTTTATAAGACTGGACACACATAAAGCGGACTTTAATCTCTTGATTGATACAAGCTATTCAAATATCTTTTCCAGACACAGGATCTATATCGCTGCTTTGATTATTTCTGAAAGGCCTGATTTATCGCGATTAATTACAGTTAATGGATGGCAGTTTCACTACAGAGGGACGAGTTTGCATTCGGAATGGTAACTGAAAGGGAAGTTTCGTAGTGCTCGAAATAAAAGCATTGCGAGTGTAATATTGTAACTCCAGTCAATTAGTAAAGCGTATAGAAGACAGCACAACTAATTTAAACATTTTCATTCAATAATATAAACTATTTTACGTATTAATATACATCATATATTTTATGTGTGTGTGTGTGTCAATAATTTCTATTAATTGATACAACAAAATGAGATTATGCAATTGGAAACACGACGTCAAAATTATACTCTTAATATTTAAATATTTTTGAGTCACGCGAATTTAAGATGAGAAACCTATATATATCTTCTCTAACTAAAAAAAACTTTAATTTTTCAAATAAATTAATCTACTAAAAGAGTCTAAAAAGATCAGATCTTTGCATTGTAAAGCTTTAAAGTTCACCGTTGTAATGGAAACCTCTTCGTTAGGAGCAGAAGTCTCACTAAAATAATAGCTCGATAACGTTCTTTCGAGAAGTGGGTCATCACCTATACGTCACGGAGTATAAATTTGGTAATACAAACGCTCGCAGTAGCGAAGCCATGATATCGATTACCTCCGAAGTTTATATTGTATCAAAGACTCATCCGACCGAGCGTTGCACAGGTTAAGTAAACCGTGACATTTATTGAAATTTTGTTCTACTAAAGATAAAAAAAAAAGACAAAAAAAAACGCACAATCAAATTTTAACAGTGCATTATAACGACTTATTTTATTTTTATTTCAAGTTTTATTTTTTTATTATTTTAAATAAATTTCTCTTTAATTATTGACTATTGTTTTATTACATAGCAGTTGTTACACACAAATATACGTTCGAGTGTTTTTAATTGCGTTTCCAATCATTACTAGTTGCTTGCACTAAACAAATAATTACAACTAATTGCAAATACTTAATACGATTCGACAACTCAATTCGACCACTTACCAAACCGATGAATATGCAGAAGAGCTGAATGACGTCGGTATAAGCGACAGAGTAGAGACCGCCGAAGAGGGTGTAGAAAACAGCGATGCAGGCGCTCAAGATGACGGAAGTGCCCTGGTCCATGTCGATGATGACCGCCAGCGTGGCGCCAAGTGCTGCAAGGATACCCGCCGCCCAGAAAACCTCGCCGCACAGAGCAGGTAGAAAGAGGAGGCCGCCCATACGCTCCCCGAACGCGTCTTGAAGCGGATCCAACATCGTGACGTACCCCTGCTGTCGCATTTTGTTCGCGAAGAAAATACCACCTGCGACAGAAAGTCAAGACCATTAAGAACAACATTTTTCCACTGACATATTTCATTATGGAAACTGAAATACGAGTAATTTCATCAAAGTAGAATAATATTGTATATAGAGTGAAAGAGAAATATCAACTTCAATTGTAGACATTGATAAATGTTTGGATATCATAATAACTAAACAATAAAAGAATGGAAACAATATATGTATATTTTCAGAATTTGAGCACCAGAAATTAAGTAAACACAAGTCTTTGATTAAGACATTTGAAAAACTTCGACTATCGACAGAATGCTAAAAATTTAGTTTCTGTTATCAAAATTCAAGGAGCTTAAGCTTGAAAAAATAAAAAATTTGAGGAAAAATATTAATTTTAGCAAATGTATATGATAACATATATGATATAATAAATTTAAAACAATGCATGCAAACTGTATTTATATTTTATTCTTTATTTTACGAAATTATCATAAATGAAAATGGAAATGTGGAATATGTTAAAACTTTTGAGTAGATCTAAAAATAATTTTGTTGGATCAGCAAAATAATTATACAGAAAACTCAGGCACGATGAGCAATGTTATAAAAAGTTTTGACAATCAGTTTAAGAGAGGTGACTCAAAAATGATCCGAAACATATAAACAGAAATTTTAGCAACCAGTTTAAGAGTTCTACAAAATTATTTTGATACGCCAAAAAGTTATTTTCAGATCTGTATCTAGCTAAATTTGTTAATTCTTCAATAAAATCGTTTCGTGTAAAAATCCGGATTTTGAAGAAATAACAATCTTAAATTTTTTCTTAATGTTACTAGATGATCATTCATAGACATAGCGAAGCTAGGCTTTCAATGAAGTTATAGTCGCATTTATTCTTTGTCGAGGTCGTTTGACTGCGCGCGAGACATTGGTGGAAAAGTTATCACCTTTATATGCGAGAGTGCCGATAGCGGACACTCTGTCGACTGTCTGTCTGTTATATTACAAGAATTCTATTGTCGGCCGTAACTTCTTCAGTTGGGCATATAAGCATTCCAACATCGTGTAAAGAAAGACGCGCCATTGATCAACGATCTTTCGATTGTTCTATCGTCGATCTTTGCGATTGTAAACTTTCACCATCCACCCGGCTGATTAAGGCGAACTTACACAATGTTATAAAAAGTTTTCAATATCTTCATGGCGCAATCTTGAGCTTGCGTCATTATTGCTCCTTGTCAGATTTTGACGTGCGATAAGTAACTCGCGTACACTAAATTGCTATTATAAAATCTACTTGTCCCAGAAGTCATAAGTTATTTAAATTGCATAAAGTCGCTAAGCAATAGAGCAAGAACGAACAACATCACAAAAAGGCAATAGTAAAGTCTGACTCATCAATTTTACGTGAAATTTTTAAGATTCTTTTAGATGAAGATGAATGGAAGTAAAGTTTACCGTATAAAAATGTTTATTTACGTTCCGTATCTTTGGGGAAATTTTTCACAGAAACAGAAAGACTGAAAAATGAGTAAACTTGTACTTTTTTACATTTCAAAGTACTACCGGAATAACTGTACTTCGCGTCACGAAGAAATTAAAAATTAATACAGTCACGAGAACAAGAAATAAAACAATTGGACTCACCGAAAACGAGGCTGAGAGCATATCCAAAGGGTGCCTGGCACCAGACCAGACCCCTGGTGTAGATTGCCTCGGCGGTGCCGTTGATGTAACCACCACCGACCCAGGTCGCCGTCATCGTAAATATCCCGACGAAGAGCCCGATCGAGCGGCCAGCCAGCATGACCTCCTCCTCGGAGTCGTTGCCCGCTTCCTTTTTCCTGGCCGCCCATATTCCCACGCCCAAGATCAGCAGGTAAAAGAGAACGATGGAAATTACCCCGGCGATGTTGATCATTTTCGGGGAATAGGGGTCCACTGGCGTGAGCTCGAGCTGACGGAGACGTAGGTCCGAGAAGTTCGGCGGGTGATCCGCTTTGGGATTGTTTGGATATCTGAATTCAATTTTTGGACACGTTTTTTTCCTTCAGAAATCTTTATGTGAAGGTGGAATTTAAAAGAATTTCAAAAAATTGAAATGTCGGCAATCGCGATTATCATCTTAATTTGATAGTAATACATATATAATTACAAATTAGAATTTTTATACTTTGCATTTTAGGAAAAATATTATGCTTATATATTTGAAAAAATTATTTAAAAACCTATAACAGACGAAAGAAAAATCGCAAAATAAAAATTATAAGTTTCTATCTGGAAACTATTTTAATTAATGGAATAAATTTTATTCGTTCCCTATCTTACTTTGTGTATAGTCTGAATTAAATCTTACAATTTTATTTATAAGAATTGACTTTTTAAATTCTTTTTTTTTGTAATGCGATACATTTTTAAGTGTCAAGCTCTGTTAATTGCTTTTTTTTAAATAAAAAAGGTAAATTCTACGAATTCTCTCCCTTTATTCGCCGCGGCCGACAACGTTAATGAATGCAAAAACTTCTAAGCGTAGGTTTTACAAAGAACTTATCAATTTCGCGTAGAGTATTAAAATCTTCCACTTGATTAACATCGTGACCGTCACGCTTGTGTCCAACAAGTGCAGCTAAGCGCAAATATTATGTTTCTACTCCCCCTCCCCTCCCCCCCCCCGAGGGGTATTTAAATCGTTCAACCGAGTTCACCCTCTAATCCTGTTAGGCGCGGTCTACCCGAGGTGCCGCCGCTCAATTCGGCTTCAAAAAGGATGTACTTCGATTAACGCACTTTACTCGGCGTAAAATAGAACAAAAAAGGAAATTAAAAAAATGGTTTCGCCGAAATTTCTAAAGTTAGATATAGATTAGAAAATAATTTTGTTGGACTATCAAAATTATACGGAATGCTCAAGCTTGTTGCTTGAATGTTAAAATCTCTTACACCATTATTCATCAAGCTTGAGTTTCCTTCATAATAATTTTAATGATGTAATAAAATTATTTTTAAATGTGTTGAAATTTTTGAACGCTTCAAAAGAATCGTTCTTTCCTTAGGTGACTCTTTCCTTACGAAAGGAAAGAATAAGATTGCAATTTATACAATGAAACACAAAAATGCAGCTTCAAAAGACAGTTTTTCGAAGCGAGATCAAAAGAAATAAAAGCATTTTATTTGCGAATAATAAAAATTCATCATGCAAATAATAACAAAGTATCAAAGAATACGTTTCAAAATCAAAGACAAAAAATTAATGAAGAGACATAGAGGAATGTGCATCTTGTATACAAAATCATAAAAGGCACGATTGCTAAGAGTTCATTTTGCGGGGCACATAAGCTTCTTTGATTTCGATTCTCTTATTCTTTATTATTCTTTGTTCTTATTCCAAAGCAAAATAAGGAAGGAGAATTAAAATGTTATTAAAATTACAAAAATTATCAAAATTTCCAGTCAACGAAATAATAGTTCGGTGTGTCCTGCGAAAAAGAAGAGCAAAGTCTAAATATCAGGGGTGGAGGTTTACCTTTGAAATCCCCGCGAGGTACAATCACGCAACAGCGGGGGGCAGCCTCACACGGGCACCGGCGGCATTTCTTGAAGACGATGCTTCCAGACGACCGACGACGACGCTTGGTTGGGATTTGGGGGGCAGCAGTCACCCCACCGGAGCGAGGTCTTCTGGGAGGGGCTATTCCTTGTCCTAAACGCGAGGCCGCCCATGGGCGCTGATGGCCATCGATTTTCACCCAACTCACTGAGCCCGCTGCTTCCCTGCCTACCTAGTTTCTTCGTTTCCCTCCTCCCTCGCCTATTTCCTGCGCCCACGGGACCGATCGCGGGGATCAGCACGGTCCTTTACCTATAGAAGAATGAGAACTGTTATGTTTAGAGATATTAGACGCCAAGGAATGTACGAAAGTGTCACCAAGGAAAGTACTTCAGAAGATGTCATCTGGTATTTTAATTATACTTAAGAGCAAGTTTATAGCAAGATCATGTTAACATACAATCGACCAAAAGGGTGGTTAACTTCGTAAATTAAAGTTTTTAATTAAAGTAAAAGTTTTTGTGAAACTTGGGCTCTTATAAAGTTATTGTTCATTAATAAACAACGTAAACGATGAGAAAGTATTGACTTTTCTGATGAATATATATTCTTGTCAGCTCAACTTTTGTGTTTAAATAGGAAAAATGTCTTTTTTTTTAGCTTCCAGCATCAATAATTTCTTCAATATGCAAAGAGAATTTACAAAATTGTGTACACTTTTTTACAACGTTATTTTCAATAAATCTTTTAGGTAATTTTGATCTTAGACATAATTCAAATCAACTTTGAGTCGACAATATTTAAATTATATTTTTCAATCTAAACTAATAAATTTTTGTCATTTTAAAATATAGATTCTTCATGCATTTTAAATTTAATCTATGTACTCCTACAAATTCTAATTTTTAAAATGAACGAACAATCAAATAAGTTAATCAGCGTTTTGAAATTTAATCAATCCTCGAACATTCACAACTTGTAAAAAATTTAACTATCATTTTCAACGTCAAGATTGTTATAAGAGAAAGTTTTATTATAAGATAGAGATTCCACAAATAAAATTATCACATATAGTTCTATAAGTGCTGCTCTATTCACACGCGCTGTTTTATATCTAAGTACGAATACATACATACAAACTTTGACTGGCCATGGATCTCTATGAATTATTTTTACGCGGTTATACTCTAAAGCTGGCTGGTAATAATTCAATGCCGATTATAGTAGTTTGATACCAATTAAACGTAGAGAAAAACGAATTTTTTTTACGTATTTTATTTTATAACATTTTTCTATGGTACAAAAAAGAGACCTTCCATCGCCTGCAATTTCAGAACCAACCCTACTTCTCGGAATAAAAAATGAAAATGTTTTTCAAAGATCACTATTTTTTTTTTTGTTTTTAAATCGCTTATGTTACTACAACCAAATAGTTACTTACGAACACTTTCCTCACGTTGCCACTGAACAGATCTCCCGATCCCGAAGGAACCCAAAGCGGCTGCGACTACCTCATTGTGGAACCGGCAGTTGTTTAACGCAGGCAATCGATGACCGTGGGGTACCAATGGCCGAACCGAAAGAAAACCGGCAACGCGAAGACAAGGTATAGACTCGACTTCACGTGACGGGGAGCGCAACTATCGGTCCTCCGTCCCGAAGGGGATGAACGAGATGAAGCGCGAGATGAACCGGAGATCGAACGGATCGTCGTTTTCGTAATCGTGGCTGTGATCGTCGTTGCCACTGTTGTCGTCGTCGTCGTCGTCGTCGTCGTCGTCGTCGACGACGTTGCCGCCGTCGTCGTCCCGTACAGTCGCGGGGGCCACCTCGTACTGAGGCGGTCGGCCGTCTGCCGTCTCGCGAGGACCGACGACGACGGAGGGAGGGCATTCGGTATAATATTGATTCGACCCCCGTGACGTCACGGCGGCGCGGCGCGGCGCGCGGCATCGCGCGGGGGGTGCGCAGCACTCCGTGTCGCGTCCCACCATCCCCCGAAAAACCACCCCGTATCCTGCCGCTTGCACCGCCGTACGTCCCTCGCTATCGCGTACCCCCTTCGCACACCCTCTTGTCCCATTCCTCCATGAACCCGACGCCCCCGCCGGGGGCGAAGCGGGGGGCGTGGACAACCGGCTTTGGCTGGCTGCCGCTGAGTCTGCGCCCCCGACTGCGTCGCGACGGAGATCGCATCCCCCTGGCTCTCTCCGCCGTTCTCCTCTCACCCCTTTCGCACGGAGAGCGGAAATTCGAGGGGGAGGGAGAGGAGGAAACCCGGAAGATGGACGAATTGAGGCCTCTCAGGAGATGAAGAACCGGTACTAATATGACTTCGAAGGTGCATTATTTCCTGGTGAACGTCGCGTGCATTGGCCGAGTCGTTTTCTCGCCTAGAAACAAGTAGATGTGTCGATTAATGATTTCCCTGCACGACACATGGAATGCCACGGCGTTTGACATCTTTTCAACTACAAATCATCAAAGAAGATAAAAATTATCGTTGGAGTTATTCGATATTAGAAATTATAAAAGTCATATTTAGATTACGTTACCTTAGAATAAAAATTTGTTTGTCAGAAAATGCTCTAATGAGCTTCAACTTAATCAAGTTAAGATATAAATGTCAAGCACTTTCTATACTTCAGAGTTGTAATATTAGAAGTAACATTGATCTATTTCTGCATCAAGCATGAGTAACTTGATTAGCCTTTAATGGTTAATTAAGTTATTAGCGTTTGCTTTTATTAGAAGTTTAATAATGTCTTGCCATTGAAAACCAAAAGTCGTAGGATATATGACCTATTATAAAGCAAATGTGATCCTTTTATATAAATAATACATAAAATATTCTCTATAACGATATTTATACACTGAAAAAAATATATCTTAATTTCGAATAAAAATTTCTTTGCTCGTATTAAAAAATATTGTACAATATCTTATTTTCAAAGAAATTGTCATTGATCCAATAAAATTTTTTTTAATACGAGCAAAGAAATAGTTCTTTCAAATTAAAATTTTTTTTTTTAGTGTATGCAAAAGTATTAAACATTGAATATTAATTTCTTATTTTTTTATCGAACATAAAAATTACTTAAAGATATTTCCCCTGGGAAAAGGACAAATTAATTCTTTAATGCAGTGATGTATCGTCGTTTATCGATTGCGACTCCTACGTGCGAATACAACACCGAGATCTCGTTTTAACAAAACTCAACGAAAAACAGCTCCAACTTTTTATTACCTCTGAATTATCAGCTTAATAAATTTTAGGACTGATATTTACAGTAATATTTTGGATTCTCAAGGTGTGCGTGGGCAGAAGTTAGCGGGGGCAGCAGATAGAGATAGGTGACGAAAGTGAGGTGAGGATGGAGAACATCGATAGGAAGAAAGGCGCACGACCTGGTAAATCGATTACCCCGAAAAACATATATTCACCTCTTGGCGATTGCCACGTTTAATTACGTGGAAAAGGGCTGACGTTTTTTTCGATGAAGCGATCGACTATTATTTTAAGAAATAAAGAAACTACGAAAACGTGTCATTGTAGCAGGGATGAAGATCAGATTCTGAATGAAATGAAATATTCAAGGGATGTCGTTAGGTGTGTCGAATTATGAAATAATGCCCACGTTATACGTCGGTACTTAATTATTCCTCTGTAGCAAAGACGATCCCTTGCAAAGCGAATTTAATGATAAAATAATGCAAATTTGTGGGTACATAAATTTGCTTACGTCACACGAATGGTAGTCTGCTAATTAAAGCTACGAATAAAAAATTATTTATAACTCCGCATATTTAATTTTCCTTAATTAAATATAATGTGTTATAAAATATTAGAAGCATCTAATTGTCAAAATGAAGTATTATAAACACAACACATCATTAAATAAACTTTTAGGATATACAATATAGAATATACTTTTTATAGTCATCTTTTTTTAGCTTATTATTATTTATTATAGCAATTAATCCTTTAAATAAAGTATTTTAATTCTTATTGTGCTTTATTATATCATTTCCCCTTTTATGTTGTAATATAACAATTATGCAGTTCAGTGAACAGCAATAAGTACAGCATCTCGGGTAAATCTTAATACTCGCGTGAATTATGAATTTAGAGACGTACTCTTCGAGAATAATTTATAAAATTTCGAATTTGTACTGATACGGTACAACGTGAGTGCCAAGAATAACACGGCGTTAAAAATGCTGACGTCAAAACTGCAGAGAAGCAAGGAAAACCTATTAATGGCTGAGTAGCGGTCGCGTTTGTTATAGGTCAATATCATAGAGCGCAGAGAAATATGATGTTGATCTTCTAGACTGGGATAACGTAACAAAATGCAAATAATTACAAGAATAATTTAGATCATAATGCTGAATAGACAGATTGTAACCGCAAATTTCCCTTCCTGTGAGTCTTTTCTTTCTCTCTTTCTTTCTCCCAAATTTTGCATAATCAATATCGTTTGACCCATTCCTGTCAAATTGAAAATTGCATTTGCTATTCTTCTATCACTTCATACCACATTCTACATATATTTTAAGCATCTAAATATAGATTTCTTGTTTCAACTCTAAATTTTGTAACATAAACAAAATACTTTATTTCTTAAGAAAACAAATATTGTAATATTTGCAATAAATGTTAACAGAATATATTAGGTGTTGGAATTAATTCGTAGCGTTTTTTAATGAAAGAATGTTATTTATTTCACATGAGCATTAAAAAATACATTAATGAAAGTACTTCCCATCACTTGTAAAACGCTACGAATTAATTCCAACACCTAATAAATATACAAAATTATGGCACTCAATTATTCCACTGTAGTGAGTATTACAAAATAATTACAATTTTTTAAGACATTTTGTCTTGCAATATGACACATCTTTAGTTATATATTATTTAATTTACATATAAATACAATAATGATTCTGTATATTGCATCATCATATTATATAGACTTCCCGGGAAAAAATGTTTTGCATGTATATATAATCATATATAATTATATATAATTATATATAAAATTATATAATTATATAAAATGTATCCATTTATATAACATTTTTTCCCGGGAATTATTATAAAAATATACAGTATTATTTTATTTCTCGTTGAAAATAAACAATAAAGTCTGCGCTACAATTATTAGCATTAAATTGCTTAGAATATCTTAAAATACTTATAGAAATTTCGATAGAACCTGGATAGATATTTTCTACAATGTGAATACACTGGATGCTCAATCCCAAGATAGTTCGCAGTTTGCTGAGTCACACTCGCTAGTATTCTTTCTAAAATACGAAGTTATTGAATATAGTTATTAAGCATAACAAAATAAAAATTAAGATCATTCTTTCACATTAAGGTTTTTTTTTTAGTTAAATTTCTTGTGTGCACCATTCAACTTTATTTTTATTTCTCCAAATAAAAATTTTTAATTCTCACGTGGAGAGAAAAAAAAAAGAGGGATGAACCGTGCAAAAGTTCAGCTGAAAAAATTTCTTATTCCACATAAAAGTTAAATTGGGGAAGAAAAAGAAAGATCCGACGATAATGACGGAAATTGCCGATTTCCATCATTATCGTTGGATTTTTCTTTTTCTTCCCCATTTTAATTTTTATAAAGATTAAAAAGATTTTTCACGAATCGTGGAATAAATTTCTATTAATTCTTATCGAGTCCCTCTGGTTTGAGATGAAGTGTTTTCGTGCTTTCGTGAGCGTGACTCGGTATCGCGAAGCGATCATTACGCATGCTAAGTAAAGACGGCGATTCGACGAATTAAAAACGACAACCAGTTGAGTGAGTTCAGGCGACCCCGACAGCCTACTTGTCACGAAGTCAAGCACTGACATCCGCGGAGAACCGGTGAATTGAAATTTACCCGGCCACGTGTCAGGTGAAGCACTCAGGACGATAATATGCACGTGCGTCCGCACAGCTCGTAACTGGATACGACGAAACAAGAGGGTTCCATTGGGTTATCATAGGGTGATACGAGGCCACGACTCCTAAAGAGTCTACACGTGACGCACTTATAGATCACAAACGTGTCATGTTTCAGAGTAATTATGTCGATTCCTTCTTTTTGTCTAATATGTACATACCTGTCGTTTAATTATAAAGCGGCAAAATAACTCTTAATTTACTTTATTACTAAAATAATAAAATCAAATTTTTACCCTTCCTTACTTTTCTGCGTTTATTGATAAATTTTCTATTTTGTAATTTTTTGTTTCTATTTTATGAGGAATCTTAATGATACCTCTTATTACAAAAAAATTTGTTAGCTGCTGCAGTAGTTGCTTTATTGCGAGATGCATGTCTTAAATAAGGTACGTTTTGTTTCATATATAATGCGCATATTGTAGAAAGCTCATTGATATTACATTGGAATTTGATCAATCAAAACAAAGTTTACTAAAATTAGTATTAATTTCCTTTCTTTTGATTAAACTGTCAGTCCAGTCTCAGAACTACTTCGACTAACTATGATTAACTTTAATCGACGGTTAGTCCGTGGAATCTGTCGTTGACAAATGCGATTGGTCAATTCCAATGGACTAATCATCGATTGAAGTTAATCAGAGTTGATCGAAGTGACCCTCAATCTGCATCTTGAAACGCGGTGAAAATTACAAAAATGATCAAATTAGACGTTGACCTATAAAATTATAAATAAACATTATAATAAATATTTGTTCACTTTGTGATTTTTATTTTAACTTCGTTTCAAGATACAACAGAGCTTCTATTCTTGAAAAGAAACATTACACATACTATAGCACTTCCCCAGTTTTTCGTATACGTTTCTTTGCAAAAATAATAAGTTATAGATTAGTAAGTTGTTCCATCGTTCCGTCTGCAATTTGACAGCTTAAGACTTAAAACACCTATTGTAAATCCGAACTTATAGAATATAAAAATTTATAATTTTATTGCATACTTTGTTTTCGCGTCATTTTTTTTATCCCGATGGCGGAGACCAGAGCCAATCAAAAGAAGAAGAAGAAGAAGAAGAAGAAGGATCTTCGACGACACTCTTCTTGATCTAAAAGTATGATCCAATCAACGCGAAGAAAACTTCCAACTTGTAAATTAAACATTCTGCTGAACGCAGCCGTTGGCTATCATTATTCCTTCTGCTTAACTCTTATATATCGAATCTGACACAACAATTGTGAGATGTGCTTTTGTAAAAAGTGGAATACGGCCATACAGAGAAAGTCCCAAGGTGAGTGCTCTGTCAACGAGAATCGTTTATTCCTCTCCTAATCCTATATCTCACCTCAAATTTTGCTAATTGTCGTTCGCTTCTAATCGAAGCTTCACATTAATTGTATTTTTAGTTTTGTTTTTTGAAGTTATAATAATAAAAATGTTTTATCTTCATGAAACATCAAAGACGATGTAGAAATTCTCAAGAAAGAATCTTGAAAGATAGTTTATGTTAAATTCAGTTTTAATAAGAATGTTTTGTTGTCTTTTCAGAAATATTAAAGTAGCGAAATAAAACTTTTCAAATAAAAGATCTCAATTTGTTGAGTTTATTGAAATAAATTAGTTTTGTATTTTATTTAACTTATTTGCATAATTATAAGAAAATGAAGATAATTGCTAAATCTTATGTCTGTGATCTAAATTATTGTAATATGTCTTTTATTATTAATAGGTATATTTCTAATAAAGAACAAAAAGTCAGTAGATATTATAGATATTAATTTCAGATAATCAAGAATCATTTTTCCAGATTTTTTTATAATTCACTCAGATATATGCACGTTTTATTAAGAAATTATGTATATATAATATAATTTGTAATATAAAAGTTTATTATTTATTGTGAATTAATCTATTTTTAGGAAAAACCATATTTAAATTTTCGATGTGTATTTTGAAGGAATAATTGTTGACAGTTTGGATAAAACAAAAAGATCTTTAAAATAAAATAAAATAAACTTTAAAAGTAAAGTACCGGATGATACCAGTAATTATTCTGAAGTAAAAACGTTTCCTAATATCAAAAATTCTAATAGCAAAGAATTTAGAAAGGTACAGTCAAGTTCTTTAAAAGATCCTCATATCTCGAAAAATCTAAATAATTATAATATTACATCTGAGAACAATGTCACTTTAAACAAAACTAGTCATATAGTCGAATTTAATAACAATATTGCTTGCGAAACTGTTCAAAATAAACAAGCAAATGAACCTGTAGAACTTTCTGCAAACATTAAGATAACAACTAATAAATGTGACAAAACTAACTATATGTTAAAAGAAAAATTCTATTCCAGTTTAAATTTGATTCATCAGAAGTTACTATCTCACAAGATAATAATTCGTTTCTTGTACTAACGAAGCAAGCATATTGCACACTAATCAGAATAAAATCAAAAGAAGTATCTCGAAAAGTCAAATACAGACCAGTAGCGATACAATGGAAAAATCGGATGAAATTTCGAGTAAGCGACAAAAATTAAATGAAAGTGCGTGCAATACCAGTGAAGGAAATTTAAATAACAATACAGTGACGTTTCAAAGAAACACATTAATAGCGGAGCAGCAAAATGATTATTTGATAAATAAGTTAACTGAGAACGAATCATCGGATACAAATTTAAGAGCAGGATCAGAAATTACTAATAATTACCAGTCTAATCCATACAAACATGAAGGTATTTTTATACTTTTTCAAATATTTGCATTATTTGGTAAGATGTAAAAGTTTGAATTTTAAACATAGATAGTGGGAATAAATGGGAAGAGAAACAAGAGGAAGATAAAGATAAGAACAATAAAGAAGTGACCGATAACTTTAAAATAAGAAAAATATTTCCTAATTGGCATATTGTACCGGAAGTGATAAATCGCCAAATAGGTAGCAATCCATTATTCGAAAGACAGTTCTATAGTTCTTTATATGCAGTAAAGCGGTTCGAACTTATATATAAACTTAATGAATTCATACCGGTAAATTATTCACCTTATAAATGTTATACATTGAACTACGCAAATTTATACAGTATATTGAAACCATCACTAAGCTATTCTTATATTATTAATGGTATGCATTGACATTTGATTATTATTTATAGGATTATGAAATAATAAAAGTCTTAAATTTTAATCACAAAGGAAATTTATTAATGTGTGTCGCTCGTGATATGATTTCTATTTGGGATTGGGCTGTAGGCTTTTATCAATAATGAGAACTTCTTTATATCAGATGTATGTATTTATAATTAATAACATTGCGATTAGAGTGTTGTATAATATATAATTATTTTAATGAAATTATATTAAAAAAACATGTTTATTAATCTTTTTCTAGGATTTCAAAATGTCCTTTCCAAGAAATATTTTACTCAAAATATATAATATACGTAATATATACTATAAATATATGTATATTAGAGTAAAATCTTCTTCGGTGGAGAACGTTTTGAAAAGTAGCCTTAATTAGTTTTCCTAATTTATAATTGTATGAGTTTAGGCCAAGTGGCTGCCGTGGGAAAATCTTATAGCTTTTTCTGATATTTATTATGTGATATATATGCTGGATATTGAAAGTGGCATATCGATGAAATTGGCAATACGCTCTGGAATCTCGAAATTGGCTGTGCATCCTGAAATACCTCATGTAATTTTTTCTGCTGGAACTGACTCAAGAGTGATATCCATTGATACCCGGGAAAACGAAACAAAAGAGTGAGTAATCATAAAAAAGATTAAATATATTGTATATTTATATTTTTTTATGTGAGCTATGTTTACTCCTTACGGCATATCTACTATATTAATTTTTCATATCAAGAGTTTAGTTCGTGATTGATACTCAAGATTATTAGATTTCAATACCTGCTAAACTGATCAAATTACAAAGTTCAATCAATATGTATCTATCTTCGATTTCAGTTATATAATAAAAGAGTTTTTTTTCTTATTATAATATTTTTTTATAATAAATCCTTTGTAACATATATAATTTTTTTTGTCCATAGGTTATTTGTAGTAAAGACAAATTCGTCAAAAATATCATTATGCAGTATAGAGTTTAATCCTTTAAACAGTAATGAATTATGTGTCGCTGGTTTTTCCTACTGTGTCATGGTATACGATCGGCGAAAAGTTTCAAAACCTCTTTATAAACTATGGCCTAATTATATAGTACGTCGTCTTGTACTGTTAAGTCTGTCTATTACTAAAAAAGTTTACAATGAAAGCAATAGAATAATATAATTTGTTATTACATATATGTTTAATTAGACGAAAGCCTCTTATTATGAGATAGGCACCTAATATGAGATAGCGCCGTTTTTGCTAAACTAATAAACGCTATCTAATAAACGCTATCTTGGTTCCACCATGAATTTTTTGCTCTTGGATTAAAAACTATTTAGTAGAAGATTTATTATTAGGTCATGCCTGTAGTCATTGTAAAACAAGATTTTAGAATTTGGATGTCTTCAAGTTTCATTGAGATGAGCCTTTAAATCTTGTTTATTATGTAATAAATAAATATTTGACAATAAATTCTTCTATAGTGATAGAGTAAGGTCATACTAATAGAAAAATACAAGATATGTTGAATTGTTCAATTACAGAAGTTAGATTTGATGATCGTAAAACCATAAGGCGTAGAAATCGTAATATGAGATACCTAGAGTATTTATAATATAATATGAAATAACTCGTGTTCCTATGTTATAGTGAAAATCGATGCTAAAGTCAAATGTTATTATAAATAATTAATGTTATTATAAATAATTAATTGTAATATTGATATATTTTTCGTTTTACCATCGATTTCTCGGGGCATCTCATATAAAGAGCACAATTTTTTGACTCTGCGATTTGCTCACTTTTTACATTTCTTTAATTTAAAAAAAAAATAGAATTTGAATTAAATTTTATATATTATCTTAAAACTTATTAAATTCTCTTCAAAAATAATCTATTATTTTTTTTAAATTCTACCTATAGACTTCCTGCATTTACCCAAAATGAACTCGATATCTTATGATAAGGGCCTTTCCTCTACATATATAACTTTAATGTTTTAGATAAATAATGATCATGTATTTGTAACGTCTGCAACGTATAATTATAACGGAGAAGAAATTCTCGTTTCGTATAATCATAAGGACTTATTCCTGTTTGATAAATTAACATTGTCACTTGGAGATTACGACCATACGTATGAGAATTATGTGGATATGTCACCGTGTAGGTTATATATAAAATGCAATTATATTATTTTACAATTACATTGTTTTTTATTGACGGTTTTTTATCATTATAGATCTTTTTAATTCTTAACCGTTATTCTTTATGCGCATTTAAATAGAGAAAAACTATAGTATAATTATATTATAATTTTTCTCTAAAATTTTTTTTCTCTAGTTTTTCTATTATACTATAGTTTTTTTCTAAGTGTATCACCGAATCCTGTTTCTGTATATTGATATACAGGTGATACACTTTTGAATTAATTTTTATGTGTTGCTAATAAGAGACTTATTTAAAAAAATTTTTCTATAGAGATGTCTCTTCTAGAATTTGCTAGCATAGTTGAGAGAAATGATGCTTTAAATAATTCCGATTTATTAATATTTAATTAATTATTTACGCCTTTTGTTGGTTAATTACAGTATATAATGGTTATTTTTTCGGACCTAAAAGCGAATATGTTATATCTGGAACCGATAATAATATATTTATTTGGGAAAAAAATTCAGAATCTATCATAAAATATATGAGAGGAGATAAAACATGCGTAAGTTTTTCTATTTCATAAATTTAATATAAATAAATTTTTCTTATTTGCAGTATGAACGAAAAAATAGCGACTCTTTAAAATTTAATTTATATAACTAAAATTTAATTTAGGTAACTCACTTGGCGAGTCATCCGTATATTCCCATGCTTGCGACTTGCGGATATGATAACAACATTAAACTATGGATGCCTTCGAATAAAAAACTTTCGAGAATGCAGTCATTCGGCAATGTACGTAAAAATTATCTCTTTATATAATCTCTTCCATTTTTTTTTGTTATCTTAAGGGCATATCATTTAAGGATACAATTTTTGATATCACATTCTTGATAAAAACAGTACAGTGGAACGCAGTAGTGTAATCGCATCGATGAATGTTGTGATTCATACATTTCCTTTTTTTCACAAGTATGTCAAGTCTCACGCGAGAAATAGGGAGGAAAATAACAATTTTTTTCTCTGATTATTTGATAGAGCTCTACAGAGATCTTATTTGTCATAGATAGAAAAAGAGAAAGGGGGGGGAAGAAGGAGGTAGATTAAATTGACTATATACACATTATTGATTTCTTCTGCAGCATTTTTTTGCGGATCCCTTTATATTACCAATGTCCAACTCCAAATCGAGACGATGATGATGATAGTACTTAATTCCAATAGTTTCTGGTCGGATAGCTCTATCGAGAATAGTCTATCTGAATGCGGCGACGTTGAAAGAATACAGTGTCTTCCATCTTAAAACTGGTGCTTAAATTAATATGATTTAATATTGCGATGAAAATTACATGTATAACGTATAAAACATAACTTTTTATATTACAAAAGAAATTGCAAATATAAATTCAGAGCGATAATTGAATGCACAATTAAAATTGTAACCAATTAATTAGAAATAGAAATATGAATCGTTTAATAATAGATATATTCGCGCATCAGTTATCGTGCTTCACTCTGTTTTTCATTTTTTTCTATTAATGTTTAATATCATAAGTCGTATATAACTTACTGCATTTTTTTATATTAATCCTTTCACAATTGTAATAAATTTTACTAACTTCACATAGTGAAATGTATATAATGGTTTTTTTTTTCGCCACAACGTATCGAATATGCTTTGCATTCTAGTTATGATTGATCTTTTATATCGACTGAAAATGATCTATTTCATATCTCTCAGTACATATCTTGAATTATATATAAGTTGGTTTAGTGTATTGTTAATTTTTAATACATGCGTTGAACAAAATAAAATTAATTAATAAAGAAGTAAGTGAAAGAAGAGAAATAGAAAAAGGAATGAATATTTTAAAAATGATAAATCATGTGCAGAGTACAATTTTTAAGTTCAATTATATATCCTTAATCCATGATATAAAACTGTATAAAAAAAACATTAAATAAATATTGAGAGAATTTTGCTCTTAAATAATTCGAGAGAAACTTGTTTTATTCAAAACCAAATCTTTTGGAAACACCACCTGTATAAGGACTGAATAAATGATAAGGCAAAGTGATCGGTGTCTTGACTTTCGTAAACGGACACTTCGTGGTTCAGTCGAAGTGACAAAAAATCCTAGGAGATCCAGCAGCAAGTAGTCCAGCAACGGTGGGAAGTAAAAAGATCAAACATAGTAAGATTTCATTATTTCGCACAAAAATCATTTTAAATATAAACGACGAGCAGCAAGAGTAGTTAGTATAAAGAGCACTTTGATAACGAAAGATCTCTTACTTTTGTAAGTAGCAAATATTACAACGACGTTCATTATATATTTTCTCTTGACATTTTAATCTATTGTAAGGAACATGAGAGAACGTGAGGTAGACTTTCTATCTGCCTAAATTATTCTCCGCCGGCGAGTTGTACGTGCTGGCAAGGCTAATGTACTTCGACAAGTCCTATCATCTAAGACGTAGCCGCTCCTACTTACTTCCTCTGAATGGACATCGCAACCGATACTTTAAATGCAAGCCTGCTGTTGACATTTGCTTAAATCTTACTTAGTACACAATACGCTTTGTAAATAGATTTTAAATTTAACTCTTTCTATTTTCTAATTTCAAATAGTAATTTGTATAAAATAGAAACTCGACATTATTAAAACAATAATAAAATAATTATTAATTTAATTAAAATTATTTAAGACATTATTTTAAATTAAAATACAAGCATTAAAAAGTTTTTATTTTAACATTTTTATTTAATTAACTTATCGTATTACTAATCGAAAATATTATTGTAATTAATTAATTTATGACAAATATATATAAAATACGTAAAGAATGTAACTAATGATTCTAGAAATTATTTGTACCAGTTGAACAGACTAGTGTCAGTGGCGCCATCCATTAACAAGCAAAGAAATAATTTAAATATAGCAATATATATAATTTTGTTTTAATAAAAAAGTATTAAAAATTTTTAATTTAAAGCATTGCAGTAGTGATCAAATTGTAATGTTATATTTAATGCTACACTTTATCTAATTAAATAATCATAAAATTCTTTTAAAGAGATTTTTGTTTGTTTTAAAAAATGTATTTTTTACGATACTTCAAAAATATGTAAGAATAATAAAGTTAATGTATAAAAGTATTAAAAATTATACAATTGGTTTTTTCTACTTATTTTTCACTATGCGATATATCAATACTCATATATCAATACAGTGAAACTTATAATGTTCCTTATTATGACTATTGCATTACAATTTCACTTTCTTAAACTGTTTAACGTAATATACAACATTATGGTATAACAGATAACAGTAAGGATATATTCTCAGTATCCAAATTTGTATCTATAGGCTATCTACGCCTTCTATGAGGTCTTTTTTTTATTCTCTTGTAACAGATACAAAGTGCACAGGAAGTTTCGATAATTAAACTCCAAGCGGCCGTTTCTCTCAGTGGAGAAGCACTTGTGTACAGCATCCAACTCATTGTTATTGATGAGCTCTAGCATTCGTCTAACCGACAATGTTCTGATTAAGTGTCCTTTGGAAACCGTGCCAGTATTCTCTTTATCATAATCCTAAAGAACGTACAATTATCAAATTTACTCATTGTTCTTTTGTCTCGCAAAAAAAAAAGAGAAAAAAAAACATTTCACACAATGAATAATTGTCTCTTCAATGATTGTATTGTGTATAACGCAACGTTATAATTTAACGACAGCTGTACTAACTTTGAAGACTTCCTCCAGATTCGGACTCCGCACTTGACACAGTTTATCCATAGCGATAGCTACTTTCTGTCGTTCGTCAAAATTCAGGAAAGTTTTGCTATTCGCCTCGGAAGGCACATGTTGCAAGGGAACCACAAGAGGAGCTTTTTCCAAACACCCAGTCGCAACGGCTTCTTCCACAATTGCCGCGAATTTGGTGTATTCAATGAAATCGGATCTTTAAAGAAATACGATAATCATGAAATAAGACTGTGAAGTTAAAGAAGAAATAAATGACGATAATTATAATATTATAAAATTAAACAATGTTTCAATAAAGAAAATAAATATTAACTCAAGCAGCTTATCTATGTTTAATAAACATCTAAAAAACATTAAATAAACATTATTAAATATATATTTATTAAGTTGACCAAATTTGGTAAAATATGCATATAAAAATCGTATTTCAACCTAGTAAAAAAATATTTATATATATATATATATA
>NW_011626974.1:614637-666357 GCF_000204515.1 Acromyrmex echinatior
TATATATCTTACATTTATATATATATATATATATAAACGTACATAATTTAGCAATTTTTAATAATTACAACTAATAAATAAAGTCAATTTCATTGTGTTAAAAAAAAACATCCAATAATTTTGAAACATTCTGTGAAGGGATAAGAAAAAAAAAAGAGTATATATAATAGAAATTCGAATTAAAGTAATTTCATTACATCGAGAATGTCCAGAAATAAACATTCCCACACAACAACTAACTTTAGAAGTGCTTGAAGCGATCGCTCGTCTCGGTGCCAATGTTCGATATTTATACCTGATATTAAACAACGTCTATCGGGATCCAGAGGCTTGTAATACTCCCAAAGATCGAGTCCGACGCGAAACACGGCGGCTCGTATCTTATTGCAAGTATGCCAGACATCGTTCAACTTAAGAACCTAAAATCGCTCTTTTTATCAAAATGCTTGAAATTAATGTCTTCCTACCTGCGATTTTTCTATCTTCAAAACTCGATGGGAAAGACATCTCTTTTTACCTTCTCTTCCTGCGGCATATTTATACAATTTCTTCCGCGGATTTCACGAAAATTTTACGCGACGTTGAGAATTAAGTTGGTTATCAAAGTTCCATTTAGTATCGAGACAAAAATCAATCGTGATGAAGTAATGTGTATAGGGTAGTCTTAAAAGAAAGATATAAACGATTTTTTAAACAAATAATTATTTATACCCATCATAAACTATAACAATAATTTGTACGAACAATGTCGAATTAGATTTAATTATGCTCCTCGGTTACCACGAATCTATTTTTATCTCAAAGAATTGAAATAGATAGAAATGGATTCGTATGGACATTGCCGAATGTCATAATTTTTATTTTTCGGATACTGGGAATGTAGATGAATTTTAATCTCATCAGTTCCATTTACTCTTCATCTTTTTGATCTAATTTTTAGAACTAAAATTAGTTAAAATTAAATTAGTCGAAATGGACATTAGACATATATAATTTCGATATAAAAACACGTTACAAAAATGTATGCGTATGTGAAGTATGATATTAATATGTCAATATATATTAATAATACATATCAATATACGTAAATTATGCAAGTCCTATTAAGTCGATAAAACAGATCCCCTAATGTTTTATCCGCTATAGATAATTGCGCTTAACATGCTTTGACCAAAGTGAGATAAAAACGTTTCCTGTAATATCGAGCAGAGAGAAACTCTAGAGCTCTATTTGTGTAGGATAATGTCCACGTTTTTGTGGTTCTTTTCCATACTATTTGACAAAGACAAACAATCAAAGACCGGTATTCATTATAGTCGGTTCTTATTTCAAGACCGTCTTAAATAATGTCTTAAGACACTAATTCGATCCTCTGATTGATTGACATCAAGATAGAATTTAAGACGGTCTTGAATATAAGAACTGATTATAAATATCGGCCAAAGTTGATTATTCATTTTTGTCTAATCCATGTCGTAATAGTATGGAAAAGAACCACAAAAACGTGGACACTTACGAGGTTTGGTATACAAATAAAAAGGCCGGGATATCCACTCTCAGGTTTCTTCTCAGTGGGTATGATCAACGTGATGTTACAAATGCTTTAAAGCAATTTTTGATTGGTTAATTTATAAAATTCTTTTTTCTACTTGATCAACCAAACGCTTCAAAGCATTTTTAACGAGACTTTGACTGCAGCCTTATCGAGTGTCGCGAATTTACAGATGGCATTATCTGCGCCATCTTCAGCGTCATAACGAAAGGAAGGAAAGGCATTTTTTGTGCCATCTACAAACATCACCGATGCAACAAAAAATGCCACGCCGTTGTATGCTGCTTGATTTCGTTTCGCCGATTATTTCAGCGATCTATATTACAATAAAATTTACTTGTCTCGCGTATCCCAGTATTGTTTTATAGTTTTTGAGAAGTAAATGAGCGTGGATAAAATCACAGCAAAATTGAGCGGGATTCTTGGCGATCTTCCATTGGTCGATGGTCGAGAATAGTGTCTTTCAGCGATTTCATTGGCTATTTCTCTCTCCCGCCAGTCACGTGACTGAAATTTCTGATGCGTGTAATGCTAAATCCGTCTCTTTTCTTCCATCCCTTCCTTCTCCACCCCCTTTACTTCTCCCTTTACTTCTCCCGCTGATGACGCATTCTCTAACCATCGATCCGGACGCAACCAGGAACGTAAGAACTAGACTTATCTCGGTTCCCATTTATTCCACATCGGACAGAAACTTTTATTTATTAAAAAATGTTACTATATAACTGTTTACAGATCTCGCTTATGATAAATCACTTTTAAAACAATTCAGTATGAAGTATTACAAATGAAATGTTAAAAAATCTAGAAAACAAATTTAATATAAAAAGATTTTACTAATTATAAATCTTGAATTTTTAAGAATTTCAATATTCAACAATACTTATATATATTTTTAAATAGTTCAATATTTTTAGAAATAAGACAATAATTCGATCTGAGTAAAACAGTTTTTAATTACGATTGATCGTATTTTAACAAACGATTCAACAATAAAGTTTAACAGACGAAACAAAAGCTATTAATTCAAGCCGAATGAAGTTCTGTTAAAAATGTTCTCGATGTTTACATTCATGAATGAAACTCATTGAATGAATGCTTAATGAAAACATTCACATTTTCATTCACGCAGGGAATAATCGAGGATTCTAACAAGTCAAGTTAGAAAAAAAAACATTTTATGTTATTATAAGGTTAACATGAGAACATAATATTAGATCGCGTTCGGTCGCAAAGGGATTCACGATATTTGTTGTGATCGAACCCGAGGGTGCCTCGTGCACGTCGAACGATCCTGAGCGACGCCACGTGATTGGTCGGCAAAGTCGTACGTCCCAAGATGCCTCGCGCGTAAATTGCCGGCGGGAGGACCTCCGGGCTGCGCACGACGCCGTACTTTCTTCTCCATTGGGCAGTCGAAGAGAACGGCTGCGTAACGAGCTATCTACGATCATTCGAGTGGCTTTGTGCTCACACAGTGCATCGTGGTGTGCCGCGTATCGTAACCTACGCGGGTAATCCGATAATATCAACAGATCCGATAATAAACAGCAGACGCGATGGCCGATCAGGAGAACAAGGATTTCAGCGACGACATCGCGGAACAAAACTTCGCGGAGCAGAACGGCGAGGCCGAGAACAACGGCGAGAACAACGTTGCGGAGAACAATCAGGAGTCGCAAGAAGACAGGTAATTCTCCCGGGTCTCCCGTTTGCTCGCCCCTCTCGTACCGCAAGCTAATTAATTGTCCCGGATTGCGCGATCGCTTCGTACTTCAGGCGCGTTATAGCCCGGCGATCGCGCGAATCGGCGATAACTTCGCGACAACGCGACCGACCGGGCCGCCCGCGCGCGCGCGCGCGCGCGCGAACGAGCGAGCGAGCAAGCGAAGCGCGTCGGCACGCGTCTCACAAAATGGCGGAGGCGCTGCGCTCCGCCGCGGAACGTAATCCGTTCGCATCGACGTCACGACGAACGCCTACGTTTCGACGATACGGCCTCGTCGCTTCTCCGTGGCGCGCCGTGCACGCGAACATCCATATTTCGCGACGATTCTCCATTCGCGATTAGGATCCATTGATGAAAGAAGCCGGCGGCAATAATGGCGGTGAGAACGAGTGGAGGCGCCGGCAGCAGCTCCGGAAAGGGCGCGCCCGAGGCGTCGTAGCGTCATAAGAGGGAGAGAGAGAGATAGAGAGAGAAAGAAGGAACGAGAATAGAAACGACGTTGTGCGTAATAACGTCGAGGAATCTTCCATACAGCACGTAGTTTGTGCTGCGCGAAAAAAAAAGAGCGGAAATTTGCGCGTTTGCTACCTGGGCGCGCTCCGTTACAAACTTCCGTTACAAACACGTGGAAACCTTTGTCCCTTGTAGGCTCACAGAACCGAGTTACTTGAAGCATTGGATGAATAGAAAAAAAATGTTTGTAGTGTAAAATGAAAATAGAATTAATTCCAGTAAAAGAAATATATTGGAAACAAAGAAATATCACTCAAGAAGAGGGCAATGCGCCGAAAAAAAGTCCCGCCTCGTTGGTTGCGTTCCATTATTCACTGTGGGTATTGAAAATTTGTGCATGTATATATATATATATATATATATGTGTATATATATATACGTAACATGAATTATAGATTTTCAGTATTCAAGGTGAATAATGGAACGCAGCTATTGCGGTGCATTTTACGCAAAATGTGTGTTGGTGGATCTTAAATTCTCGTCTGCCATTATCACACGCTGCTCTCTTTTTTCTTTTTCCTCTACTCCTTTTTTTTCAGCGTAACGGATCTCGAGCTGGATGAATTTGACCAGAAACTTCCTTTTCCTCCAGTCTCAATAAAAGAATACAAGACACCTGTGTAAATAAAAAAATTACTTAAAAAGATATAATTTTGCAATTCTGTGCGCGTCCCATTTTTTATTTCTTCCGTCATATTGTTCGTAATTGTATATCAAGGGAATTTTTATATTTATTTTTCTTTGTATCATTTTTTTGTAATTTTTATTTGCTCTTTGTATTCCCGCAGCCTTGGATTTTTGCAAATTTTTACGCTATTTGGGGTATCTTTTTGCAAAGAAGGGTAAGCATTGGATTTATTTCAATTTCACAAAAATATGTAGAATGTTTCAGGATGTAAAATTCAGGAAGCGGACATAATCTTCAAATTCTTGACGTAGGTAAATGGAAATATAATAAAATATAAACAATTAATCTATTGCCTCATTATAGAATAAGATGCATTTTTGCAGTAATGTTACTGAATATGAATTTGAAGATACACCTCCTCGTCCTATCCTATAATTAAAAATAAAAATGTTCAAGGGACACGAGTTTCATGTGTATGAAATAACGGAAGTAAAACAGCCAAATGCCGGCGCTCCACTACGTCTTGAAACATAATAATCAAAGATTTAAATGAGATAATGCATGCTATATTACGCAAGAATAATTTAAGACACCACTATATAACGACGAATAAAGGCGCTAGTTTATAACTTTATATGTGCTGTTGTTGCGAGGTATAACATTTATCTGTTTTTGAAATTTTTCGTAATTTTGTGTATTAAACTCCTTGTTTTCTATCCCTATCTAGTTAATGATATAATTGTAGTTCTCTGTAATTGATAAAGAGAAATTGTGGGTTCTGCAGTCGATCAATTTTTGCGAACGCAACATCAGAAGCAAATAATAATCCGTAATGTTTTTATAGAGCCTAAACTTTCGAGTACATTTTTTGGCCAGCCGAGTCTTCTATCCTCGTACGGTTCATTGCAGCTGAATTATGGTAAACAGTCAATTGATTCACGATTGACAAATACGTACACTTACATGGGATCGACGTGAACCGCAAAACCTTATGCAGTGATTTCCGAGTCCTAATTATTGCGAGAAGTCTACTTCAAGTTCAAGTTCGTCACGTTCCGTCACACAAGCACTGGAACTCAAATTAATTTCGTCAAATCGATAAAGTCTCGCACAGACACACACTTGCCTGCTGGGTCACGCGTAGAGTAATTTCCGATCCAAATGCTGTTTGGGCGTGACCAAAGCACAAAATCATAGGGACAATGCGAAAACGTCCAGTAGGTCGGAACGCCATTTAACCCCAGTTTATGTGGCTTGATCTACAGGTGATCGACAACGGTTTTCACATGGCGGGCGGCTCACAGGTGGAAAACGTCACCCGACCAGCAACTGTTTACCGGCGAGTGACTGGTGCCAACGGTATTTATCACCAGCCATAAATAAAAAATAAAGAGTCAAATATAATAAGTAAATCAATTAATCGTGTTGACACTGCCAAAAACAAAGTCAGAGCAAAAACCGAGCTTGCAGCTCGTTGTTAGAATGCAGAAAACGAATGAAAATATATATATATATAATATATATCAGAAAATTGATAACTTGAATGAACTTCTTAATTACATCGCAATTTGTCTATGAGCGTTGTAAACAAAGAGAGAGAAAGAATGAGAAAGAGACAAATATATACATAAATAAACACGTACATGTAAAATATAAATAAATATCCCATATTGTATCCATCTATATTATATCCATATAGATATGTCGATCGAAAATATCAAGTTGTCTATCATTTAAATCGTAATGAAAACAATCTTTTTAGCTTTTCGATATAGAGTTGCAGTCTATCCTAGCATATACCATATTCTTTGGGCCAATCTGCAGTCAGAGTAACCACTTGGAAAAATTAAATTCTTGTTTCCCTTAGGAGCAGAGCTGTGATATGTCTACTGGAGTTGTCTAACTATTGCTCGGGTTCTCACGCAAACGTCGATGAATAGTACCTTGTTCTCTCGATGCATTGATTTTTTTACATACTTTTTCCAAGTTTTCTTTTCGATTTTTTTCTTTTTTTTTCTTTTTTTTTTTTTTTTAACAATTGAACATTCAAATTAAGGCTTCTATGGTGTGAAAAGCAGTTCTTCTCATGATTATTTCTTGTAACTTTATACAAAGGACAGATGCATATATCGTAAGCTACCTTTATCAATTCTCATTTATTCTAGGAATGGTATTCTGTACTCTTGTAATTGCTTTGCATTGTAATTATTATGTTTATCATTGTAAGAACACTTTTCTAAATTTCGACAATGGGCGATCTAATTAGCCGTAGATTAAATGCGTTTGTTTGTCGTAGATATATATAATTATATATAGTCTTTACATATGTGCGATGTTTAATTGAATAAAATATTCCTCGTTTATATAAATCTTTTTGATGGTCGATCCAGTGCCCCTTTTGCGAATGACACTACAGGTCTGTTACATTACTTGCATATCGTCTGCATTCAATTTTTTCATACCTTAACACTGATTATATAGTCTTTCCAGGGGTAAAGTCGACATTTCCTTTCATTTTTTTTTTTAATAAATGGGATTTTTAGATTTTTTTTCGTTTTTTAAAAGTTAAATTCTCGTTTCGATCTTAATCCTTTATATTAATTAATACGTTCGAGAAATTCATTTAGTGAAATAAATTCGTTCCGTTGCTTTGCAGGTCGGCCGGGGCTAACCAGGATTCTCTGAATGATAGGTATTTTCAAATTTTATTATATTTTTCTTTTTTTTTTTTTTAGCATGTCGGTGTTAAGAGTGAAAGAAAAGTTGCGCGACGATACGAAACGATGAAAACTACTTGATGCTCAAGTTGTGTATTCGAGTAATAACAGACTATGACTATTCCGTAACTTGTAACAGTCACTTGCGAAAGAGGCCCAAATACATTTCCATCTTCCGTTTTCATTACAGATAACTTTTTTGCGCGCAGTTGCAGAGATTTGAGAATTTGCCAACATCGTAAGCCCGAATAGCAATCCTATTTAGATGATAAACCGTGAATTTCTCTTTACGAACATTCGGTTTTGCAATAATGATTAAAGACTTAAGACGAATATGTCTTTCATTCTCTCTTATTAATTTTAACATTTTCTATTTTCCTTTTCTTTCGCAGGAAATTATTCGTCGGTGGTTTAAGCTGGGAAACGACAGACAGTAAGTAACTTTTTTTTTTAAACTTATACTCTTTTAAAAATTTATTTTCTTCGTAAAATCTTAGTTAAATAATGAAAAATAAAATAAAAAAGATCAGCGATGATGATTTATTTCTTTGCCCTTAGGACACCTTTGGATGACAATTGTCATGTGAAAAGAACTTTTTACTGAGCTTAAATTACAATATTGTTTATATAAATATTTTTAAAACAATTTAAAGAATTCTTACAAAGTGATTTATTTTATACATTTTTAGAGGAATTGCGAGAACATTTCAGCGCATATGGTGATATTGAAAGTATCAACGTCAAGACAGATCCAAATACAGGACGCTCGAGAGGATTTGCCTTCATTGTGTTTGCTAAAGCTGAATCTCTTGATAAGGTATTCAATTTTATATTTTATCACAACGGAAAAATAATGTAATATTTATTGTTACTAATTTTAATTATGTTTCTATTAATTTTTTATATACTTGATATTTAAATGATACTTAAATGATGATAATTAAAAAGTCAGTTCTGCTACTGAATGCACGTGACGATAATTCTTTTTTCTGAGGTGTTTTTACAAACAAATTTTTATAATATTTTTTAACGAATTGTTTATCAAATAATTAAATAAAAAAAAATAATTTTCCAGATTATGTCTGCTGGTGATCATGTTATCAACAACAAAAAGGTTGATCCTAAAAAAGCGAAAGCCAGACACGGAAAAATATTTGTCGGCGGGCTTTCGACAGAACTTTCCGATGATGATATCAAGAATTTCTTTTCACAGTTTGGAACTGTAAGTACTTTATCGTTTCTGTATATTTTAAATACCCTTAAATAAGAGAGTCCTCTTATTAATACAAAAATCTAAAAATTTTAGATTGTCGAGGTAGAGATGCCGTTCGACAAAACAAAAAATCAAAGGAAAGGATTTTGTTTCATCACTTTCGAATCTGAACAAGTGGTGAATGAGCTGTTGAAGACTTCGAAACAAACGATAAATGGTAAAGAGGTAAGTAATGAATAAAAAGTCGAATATTATTTCAAAGCTTTAATAAAATATTTATAAAATCTATTTATTTTAAAGTATTTAGATTATTATCTCTAAAATAAATGTACGATTTCACGTTTTATTTTTCTCTAAGGCGATAAAAAGATCGATCGACAAAAATAAAACAAGATTTAAATCTTTAATTTAGATCTCATTGCGATTAATGTTAATAATATTACATTCATATTTTACATACATGGAATGATATATATATTGTTAGTTCTATGTGTCATTAAATGCATATAACGACAAAGTTTTTTACAAACAAATTTTATAACATTTTTTAATAAATTATTTTGTTAAATAATTTTAAAAAAATAGCAATGATATATATTTAAAATATTAAACAGGTTGATGTAAAGAAAGCAACACCCAAGCCCGATGGAATGATCGGTATGCGCGGTGGACCCGGCGGCCGTGGCAGTCGTGGCGCCAGAGGTGGCCGAGGTCGAGGATTTGGTCAAGGTGGATGGGGACAGGGTGGTTATGGCGGTGGTTACAGTGGTGGCTACGGTCAAGGAGGATACGGCGGTGGCTACGATGGATACGGATACGATTATTACGGTGGGGGTGGGTACGGAGGTTACAGCGGCTACGACTACAGTGGATACGGTAATTCCATTAACTATTACTAAAATCGATGATAAAATGGGCATATGATGTGCCGATCATTGTCAAGATTTATTTTGCTTTTTTCTCGTGTGTCTTGTTTTCCTTCGAAAAAGAAGCTATAAATAATAATTAACGGCAAAATTATTCGTTGTTACCGTCCCAGTGTATTCGGTAGACGATTATGACAAAAATTATAGACACCTGAGGAAAATATATGCATATTATGACTGATTTAATTCCCTTGTCGTGTATTCAAATTGCTTAACTTCTCTTCATTTATTTATTTATTTATTTTTTAATTAATCCAAACAGACATCTTGTGTTTACTAACTTTTTACTTTAATTAAACAAGCTGAAATATAAATTTGTCAGCTGTCGTTAAATATGTGTTACTCAACAGTAACAGGAAATGGAATGATCAGAAATTTTATGTATGTATTATACTGGGTATTAAGTTTTAATATTATAGATATAAGTAGGAATACGAGTGCTGGTTTACGGACAGATCAGTAACAATTCTAATTTGTTCATATTAATACATTTAAAAAACACGTATTTTAACTATTTTAACTTGAATAATTTTAGTTTTACAGACTCCAAAAAATACGACAATTTTATTAATTTTATTATTGATATGGTACTTAAACCAGTGACTCGAACTTATGAAAATATTTTTCGAATTATGTTCTTTCAGCATATTACAAGATAATCTGTAACAAATCCGATTATTGAAAGAATGAACATAATCCGAATTATTTTCTACTTTTGATCTACTTTAAAGCACTGACTGTTTATCGCATTATATTAATCTATACATCATTTGCTAAGTTATATTCTTTAATGTTCTACTAATATTAAAATTGTATATACATATACATGTGTAAATAAGCAATTAACAAAGCAGTTAACATAAGAAAAAATATAATAGGTAACAATGAATGTGTGTGTGATGTTTAATTAAATGTCACGTTTACGTTTTATAATATTTATCGACATATTATCACACATAATTAATCAGTAATCAATCGATATAAGTATTTTCTTTCAGACAAAATTTTGATAAAATTATTTTATATATCGATATATATAAAACAATGACTTTGAAATGACGGATTTAATAACTTATCAACATTTATATATATACATATATATATGTTCATTTATTGATATGAATTTATGTCTTTTTCATTTATTTCCTTTTTTATTTCTCTTGTCTTTTACTGCAAACTCCATAGACTTGCTGATTTCAGAAAAATCGCGCGCACATCATTGTAATATTATTTTATACATATATATATATATATATATATATAAAACTCGCATAAAAGTGAAAAATATTAACCTATTAAGCGCTGTGTTTATTTGTGGATCAAGGGCTTTATTTTTTATATAAGTCATCGTTAAAACTGGCAATTGATGGGTTAAAGAAATGCTATATATGACATCATTGTATAAGATTGTACCCTTCAATCCTGCTATTAATCCTGCCACATTTCTCACGCATGACGTTTCATGTTTTTTCCAATAATCATCTCATCTGCAATAAAATCGCGAAGGTTAAACACATGCTCTTACGGAAGTAAGAATGGCAATGTACTACTTTTTGTATCTTATATGACTTCTGAGATTACTTCCGCGGCTTTTTTTAAAATCGAATTATTAGATAAAGGATACAAGCGTGAATTCATCTACATGCCTGTTTTATCTAAAATTAACTATAAATAAAAAATATTTTTTTATGAATTTCTTTCATTTTTTCGCTATTTTTGTCGGGATGTGCTGTATAATTTTTTTTTTTTTTTTTAAATTTCAATGCGCATGTTCTTTCTGATACAGCCATTTTTAGCATGATAAATCTTTTTTTTTCTTAATGCATGCCATTTCTGAATTCATACTGCTCAAAATAACGTGTGTTATAATATTAAAATCTAAAACTACACTAACGATCAGAAATTGATTGAAAAAATCCTTTGGAAAATATAACTTTTTCGCTCATATAGAATACTACAACAGTGCGTTACAGTACAAATTGTATTTAGAACATTTCATAGACATGTTTTTTTTTTTAATATAATTATTAGATATATAATTACATTATACAAAATAATCTTTAATACATATTTTTTGTTTTGCGCGCCACGTGCATAGATTTTTCCTTTTAATGTAAAAGGAAATGAATAATCGATATATACATCGATAACTGATTCCTTTGTTTCTTTATACCGTGTGTTCCATGAAACGCAGACGGATATGGATATGGCAGTGGTAATTACGACGGTGGCTACAGTGGCGGGCGCGGTGGCGCACGCGGTAAAGGTACGCATTGTAGCGTCCTTTCCTTTATATTTATATATTCCTCATCCATATCGTTATATATTTTAAGTGGCATACATTTCGATTGAATTATCGCCTACGTCTATTTTCTCATGCAGTAACTACATTCATCTGTCCTTATTCTAAACTGAGTCTCATTCTCTTCAGCTCTATTCCTCTGTCCTTAAATTCCTTTTTTTTTCTATCTTTGTAACTATTTGTTCAACAAATGGAAAATGTGTTTGTATGTAACATATATGTGTTTTATATGTGTGAAAAATATGAATGAATGCAATAGGAGAGAAGTTAACATTCTCGGAATTATTTATATTGATAATTTATTGCATGCATAAAAAAAAGACATTCGAATTATGTCTAAATACATATATATATATATATATCGTGGAAGCAAATTGTAACAGTTATGTATTATTATGTAAGTCAGAGCTGTCCAAGATCGGTGTTTTTTGGCTTAAAATTGAAATGTGTCTGAATTCATATCTATTACCATTCCCTATTCCTTACTTTATTGCTGTTTTGTCGTAGCGTGCAACGCTCAGTCTCACTGAAATCGTTAAAAATTTTTGACCTGTCTTTCACTATGTTTTAAAAGTATTCTGTTATTAATATTATAAGATACTATTATTCATAATATATTTATCTATAAAAATGTGAATAACAGAATACTTTTAAACAATGAAAGACAGATCAAAAACTTTTAACGATTTTAAACTAATATCGTCTCTGAAACCGAGCGTCGCACGCTACGATAAAACAGTAATGAAGTAAAGAGTGGGAACGGTAATAGATGAATAACGACACATTTCGATTTCAAACCAAAAAACACCGACGTTGGACAGCTTTGTTGTAAGTTATCTGCGATTATCGATTTTTATCATTTATTTTGCTACTAACTTATAATATCTATAAGTCAGTGAATTTTATTTAAGAGCATAATATTATTACTATCATTACGTAACTCAGTTGTTTTATGAAATATATACTTTGATTAACTTTGAGTATCCCTAGAAACTTCTCTTTTTACATGGAGATACAGTTTTTTTATATATATTGTTTTTTCATAAATGTAATAGAATCGTTTAACACTCGCATCCAATGGAACGTTATCCTATATTATTTAGCTGTCGCTAGAGCTTGAGATATGGAGGAAGGGGAAAGTATAAATTACACAGCCTGCAGCTTACTACCTTAGCCTGTAGCCTCTACATAGATAATACTATAGTTTTCTCTCTTACATTTATATTTATCTATATCTAATTACTCTCTAAATAAGCATTTGTGCGATTTGACAATTTCTTTTGGTAGTTTATGTACAGTTTCTATACATAAGTTTATATGCTTAATCTCTTATAAAGATAAACGAGTGATGCAGCTAGGACGATTAGACTAATAAAGTGCCATGTGGGTATGTGTTCCAGGAGGTTCAGGCTACGGTGGCAAGCAAAGGGGTGCTCGTCAGAACCAGAGGCACCAACCCTATTAATAAAGGAATCCTCCTTATTTATGACCGCAATGCAATTCGCATTGTAACTGCCGGTGAGTCACTGTCCAATCTCCTAATGCTCTTACATCCACCTCTGCACTAAATTACCCAAAGATTTTAATGTGCACAAATAACTTTAACTTTGTACTTAAAAAAATAATGCACAGATTTTTATAAATTATATATTCTTTATAAGAATCTAAAATCGTGATTTTAAACAAAATAGTTACAAAAAATGAAATATGCATTCCAATGTTTTTTTCTTTGAAAATCTGTTTAGAAAAAAAAAGTTATTTATCAATTAGGAATAAGATTTCTTAAATTTTTAAATAAAACCAAAGCTATTGTATTTTTCTTGTAATTGTTAATTCGAAATAGCTTTTTATCTAGAATTATTGCTCTACGTTTTGCATATTTCACACGTTGCTGCTTTTTAATGCCAACTTTTGTTAACCATTCCATTTCTATTTCTGTTTCAAATAAATGTTTCATTTGCTATGCTTCCATCCATGTTTAATTTGCTATACTTCATTAATTTTACAAATTGATTTGTATAATACATGGCATAATGCAATATGAATAATTAAAAGATTAATAAAAATTCCTTTCCTTTCCAGGTATCGCAAGCCGCGGTTTCCGTTTACAATCACATTACAACTCGTCCAATCATTCCATTCAATATGTATCAACATCGGCCAATATTCAGAAAAACAAGATTCGAACAGCATGAAATTTTACAGAAACCGTTCTAATAATATTTTGTTGATTTTGTTTTTGTATATATATATACGCGCTTGCTTTTTTCAACTTATAAAAACATTTGCGTGCACGTGCGCACGCATTGTGTATATCGTGAATGAATACCTAATGATAATAGTAGTTATTTTAATTTTTTCTACAAACGACACGGCGAACTATTATAAATGAATAAGCACGCAATATGTTTCTATATGGCATGCGAAAAATCGATTTAAAAATCAGATAAATCGTGCTGTTTATAACGACCGTGTGAAATAATTAATAAAAGGATTACTTCTTCCTTATTAGTAAGATATAATAATAGGATTAAATAAATTCGTTTTGTGTACATAATATATATCTCATACATACATTTGTAGTTTTGTTCTGACCTCCTATATGGCAACTTAATATTTTTTTCTTTTTAATACACGACATGTACACAAGATTTATGTCTGGAACGTAGAGATCATCATTTATACACATAGATTTAAATAAAAGACTGACACATGCATAAAATGGAATTTATCAGATTTATTAATAGAACTTATGCTCTACTGATTCATAACATCGTTGTAGCACACGCGTGTGTAAGCTTAATATGCAAACTGATGGTATACCTGGCGTGTGCTATGACAAGATTCTGGCTCGATCATAGAAAACAGCGCATGTACATTATATTTATATACAAACAAGTTTATTCTAACACGAGAAGATTGTCACAATAAAATTTTTAAAGTACATCAGACGATATTGTATTGAAAATACAATGTTGGGATTATGTATTTTTGTCCGAGTACATACTGTTCTGATCTTATATCTCACAAAAGTATTACATTATATAAATTTAAAAGGGATGGTCTTATGTTAGTGGTTTATTTAAAATAAATTATGTTTATATATATATCAATTCGTGTTCTTTAGTGTAATCATCCAAACCATCTACTCAAATCCTGCGATTTTCCTTAGCCTTCCCGAACTTTCAATATTTAATTCTTTTAAGAATTTACATAGCTTGAAAAAATTGCTATACATTTTTTTTGAAGATAATGTAACTAAAATTAAAAATGATAAACAAAAAAAAATGATTATAATTTGAATGTAATTTTATATAGCTAAAATTTTTATTGAGTCTTAATATTTTTCTCGCATTTTATTCATAAATTGAATATCTTAGACAATATCTTAAACATTTTTGAATAATACTTTACGGAAGACAAAATTCAATTAATAATATATTAATTATTATCAATCGCTGATGGTAAATATTCTGTTTTGTCCTTGATAGATACAGAGATAACTTCTATTGTTCCTCATAAAATTATTTTTATTTTCCGAACAGATTTTGTAGGGGGAGGGAGAAAGTTTTAAATTATAAGATAAAAAAATTTCAATAAATAGTTATATACTTTTTTTTAATAGTTTTAATTTCCATTTATCTCTTAAAATGTACATTTGATCCACGAAAGCGGAGGCTAGTAAGCGTTCGAAATACGAGAAGGCGTCATTGAGATCACTATCTTGGAGATTAATGAGTCAAAGCTACAAGCTCTCTAATTAGTAGTACTACTAATCTCATCCAGCTAAGAGTCCGTTCTTCCACTTAACGTGTTCTCGCGTTAATGACAATTGCATCTTAACTAAATTCATTCAACTGATTGAGCTGTTAAATTAGACGCATTATAATTTTGCAACTTTCTTTAATAATATTAAAACTTTCTATCATTTTATTATCCCTTTTGCGAGAAATGCAAATATGAATTCTAAATATATGGATTTAAAAATAAATAATATTTCTCAGTTTCAATCAGAAACTAGCGTATTGGATTTTTGCATTTTCATCCAAAGCGTTCCAGAGAAGGCTTGTAAAAAACAGCATCGTAAATTTTTTATAACTAAATACTGTAGAATTCCATTTTAATCATTCAAGGGAGATATTTTCCGAGTCCAGTGAGAAATAAAGTTTCAGTTTAAAGCAAGAAAGTTTGTTACTAGCAATATGTGCGCTTTTATTTAACATTTTGGAAGCTTTTACAAGTTTTTTTTTAGCATCACTTTTTTATCTGATACTTATCATTAATTCAGATTCTATAATTCCAACACTTGAATATTTTAGAGATATAAAAAGATATTTCTATTTAAGTCCATCCTTTATCGACTCTCTACATCTCAACTTTTTACAGGATGAGAGCTCTACAATAATAAAAAATATTATTTTATTAGATAATAAAGGAAACTATTTATTCATTTAACATTTATTGCAAAATGGAAGTATCATGCTAGTTCATGAAGTATTAACACACCGTATTTTCAATTTTGATTTTTTAATATAAAAAATACGGAACATTTATTATTATAAAGAACTGTAGAACTGCGAAAAATGCTACTAAACTATCATTATTGTTATTTTTATATTAATACAATAGAATGTCGTGCTAACTTCACAAATTTCACTTTTGGATATCCATTTTTCACAGTTAATTTAAGTGAAAAATAATACAAAAATAAGAAGTGTTCCACATATTTTATACTAAAAAATCAAGATTAAAAAAATTGCAGAACTCTGTTTAAAAATAATTGTAAAATATAGATCTCTGCTAGTACTAACAAGAAATGTCGCTTGATGATAAATTACTGTTTGAAAATTAAAATTAAAAAGAATATTCAGAACGGGGTTTGTAAACACGGAGATAATTGTACACGACGTAGAAGCCAATAAGTCAGTTATGGTACTAATATACAAAGTTGTTTATATCTTAGAAACAATTCCAATTTATGTTTTCATTAAGGCTTTTTTACTCAACATGATGTGTACTATCTTCCATTCAAATATTAAATAGTTTTTTTATCACCCAATATATAAATATATATATATATGTATGTATATTTAATACAAGAACCATTAATTTAACTATTATTTTTTATTAAGTAAATATTTATTTACTGTGAATGTTGGTATTATTGAAAAAAAATATTAAGATTTATTAAAAAATTAAATTTTTTTCTCAGTGCATGTATTTTATATAAAGTGCGCTGATCTTCCCGGTACAATTAATGCAAAAATATTTAATTTGTCTTGATACGTGCTAAGTAATGCTGTTGATCCGAAATAGATTTTCAACATATTATTACCTACCGACATCGAATCCAATTTAAATCCACGTTTATTTCCATTAGTCCGGATCCTTTAGATTTCACACTATGCTCATGCAAGATTTCGTCGGACTCGGTCCGACAGGTCAATAGTAACTTCCGGTGATGCGAATTTTGCACCAAACAATCTCCGGCTGCGGTACGACAACCGTCTCGTACTTGTGGTGAAGCCACCCCATCAAACATCGAATGTCACCCGCAAAATTCGTAGGGATGGAAACGCAATTAATCTTCGGTAACAAAGTACGTAACTCTTAGTGGATTAATTCTTCGATTCCATTAAAACTTCGGCTTACAAATTAATACCCAGTAAATTTTTATAACTATTTCCAACGTTTCCATGTTTCCATGAGAAAGTCTCTTGATTACTTGAGAAAAGAAGTATACAAATTTATCTATTAAAAAAATAGTTCTATAACTTCATAAAATAAGTAGTTCATAGAGAGCTTATAATTCTTGTAATTTTTCGTATTAAAACAATTCGTAGATTTTTAAAACTTTACTCAATCTATTATTATGTTTTAAAGATTTAATCCTACATGCATATGTAGATCTTTGCCATTATACTACTAGATTTTTAAGAAAATGCAAATTATTGTTATCACATTAACAATATCAGATAAATTAAATTTTCTTCATTTTTAAATTATATTTCTATGTAAAAGCATATAATAGTTGTTTTCCCTTTTTTCTTTCCTTAAATACTTTCATCCCTCCTATCACCCTCTAGTGGACATTCTAATATGTCTCCTTATAACCTGATATAATTATCTACATCACTTGTATTACTTTTTCCAGCTTACATCATCTACTATGTACTATGTTTCTTCTGTTTCGTACAGTTTCTTCTGTTTCTTGTACCGACATTTTCACGTTGCTCCAAAAAAACGACGATTATCTCTTTCCGCTGAAATTGGGTTTTCCATCCCGATCAACGTATCGGTTTCGTTGCAATATTTGTTCTCAGTTATTTGTTTCGCTATTGTTGTCCGTCTCGCGCTCGTTTATTTTACGACAAAATCCCGCGCGATAATTTATACGAATCGTGTGCATTTATTCTGTAATATCATATTGTATTATCATATTGTATTATCGTTATTATTAATAAATAACTATCGTGTATTACTTTAGGTATTATCTCCCCGAATCTCTGCGGCATTGGCCTTTCAGCATGGCATAATTGGGTGGTAACCGACAAGCAGGAACATGCAAACACGATACGAAACATGAATAATCATTAAGCAAATCCTTCCCCCTCTGTTTGATTATCTTGTTATAGATAATACGAAATACAATAGTTACCGCGTAAATTCCACATAAATGTATTTTAGAATAATTAATTATAAACGCGATCGCTGAATATTTGGAGCAACGTATTCGATTAATCGGATATTCGGATTGTCTGCACTTGATATGATACATTGTTAAATATTAATTAATAACTACTCAAATGTAACAGAAAGCTATGCGCAACAGCCGATAGCGCGTTACAGAGAGCAATTAGTTTCGTAAAATTTTAAAATCAGATCCTAAAAATTTCTGTCTTGACAGAAATGAGAGATGAAATCTCTAAAATAATATAAGTAAATTCAAGACAGAGATGGGAATTATTATTCAACATTTATTTAATTGCTTATACTTGCTGTCATCTAAATAGTATCATGCTAGAAGGTTGACTAGTATGCATTTAAACATTTAAAGCTGTTTACAACATCGTGGTCTAATCATATAGATTGTAAAGTTTGTACTCGCTATTACTTAAGTTAAATTAATTTGCTCAAGATACGTATCCATTGTTCCTATGGAAAATATATAATTCTCGTCGCTGTACAGATTGAATTAATGTAATTACTCTACACGTACAAAGATCGTACTTTCATCGCCGAGGTTATCACGCTCAACGTTAAAAATATTGTCTATTCGTACTTTATTTGAAAAATCTGTTTGCAAGTTAGAAAATCGAAAGAGACATAGGTGACAATCCTGTGAAAAGTTATTAAGTCATCAAAAAAAATTTTACTTACATGATACAATCTTTTTTTTTAAGTGGGGAATATCATGTAGAATTATTATGAGTCATAATTATTATTACTCGAGACACCGAGTTTTTGGAACTGTATTATATTATACATAAATAATAAAATTATTTGAAGAGCCTATATAATAAGACTTTTTTTCATTTATTCGTATTAATAAAATTATTATTATATTAAAATTATAAATTTGGCAATGCGCTGTAAACTAGAATTATGTTGCAATAAACTCAACAAATTTGTTTTTTTTTTTTTTTTCAAGCTTTGAATTGGATTTTTCCGCAACTAAATAAAGAATTATACAAATTAAATAATAGATATTAATCTTATGATTATTAATTGCAATTAATCTTTGATAGATGAAAATTGATATTAGGGTAGTTTCATATATCTCATTACGGTTCATCAATAGACAAGTCATGATCGTTACTGATCATATAATACATCGAAAATACAGCAAATATCTTAATACTTCTAAAGAGTGAAGTTGTCATTTAATACCATTGCTCTTCGATGATTCCAACAATTAAATTATTCCTACATGGCTTCAGTCTATTAAACGATTGGGTAGAAAAAGAGTCTTTGCTATATATGTTTAACGAAAGAAAGACGATACATATAACAAAAATTATATGTGATATTACTAACCCTTTGAATAATGTCAAAAAAATTTCAATGCCCAAAAATTGTACTTTGCTACGTAATTAATTATTTCATAGCTCTCTTACCGGTACCTTAATAACGTATTCGTCATTCTCGTCTTTTCATTCACACACGCACACACAGATGCAACGACAAAAGCTGTTTCCATACAGTACGCAAATAATCCTAATTTTATATTACACATCATATAACACAGTATATACGCTATAAATGTCATAGACTAGTCGCACATTTGATATTTTTCGTTCTTCTTTTTTTCATATCGATCCAAAATTTTTACACTTTCTTATGGCACATAACATTATCCTCAACGACAAGCACAGAACTGTTAAAATCGCGTGAATTGCTAATATTCACGTTCGTCAAATCTAAAGTACCTAAATAGTATTCATTTACTTGTATCTTCTATATATTGATTAGCGACTTGATTTCCCCAGTTTTTTAAAATAAAGTAATTTATACTTATCGAAAGCCCGCCTGTCAAACGGGCCCTGTTAAAAATTATACATTAAAAAGTCTTTCAATACACTAGCCTGTGTATTACTATATTGTTGTTTTACCATTATTAATTACTATCAATGACAATAGATAATAATAGATATTATTAATAATAATAGATAGAATCATAGCCTGATATATTTAACATTCTAATTAGATCAAGAAGGGCATGAAAAAAGAGAAAATGCAATATCCTCCTGAGTAACAAACCGAGATTACTCATCTAAAGTTTGCTCCCAGCATCGAGTTGCTGGTATAAGCTAATTAATCTAATTACTAATAAGATTATAATTTTTCCAGCCACATGGCTCGAACTTTCAAATGATATGCTATTCGTTTCCGAATATCTAAAAACTTTACGTCATTGCCATGGCCTCAAATTTAATTGTTTATGACGTTAAGAAAATTAGATATATCATATACAAATATAAATCTGAATATTTGGTAGTTTCATTATCATTACATATACCTACCACAGAAACTCGTCATGAGAAATATTCACCGACGCAAATACGTCGCAAACGTTTCCTAAAGAACTTATTATTTATTGTTTACGGTATAATGCGTCTGGAACGTATTTCGAATATTTTCGAAGCGTTCGTCGAAACGACTTCTCTTCGAAATTAGCGCACTTTGGTCCGTACTTCTATAACGCGGTATTTACTGACAAACATTGGATTCTACACTTTCTTTGGTTAACGCGAGAACAATATTTAGCACAAATACTGGATGAGAATCAGACCGATAGCATTCGCAGCTAAACATGCACTGTCCACTCTCAAGTTTTGCTGAGGTAGTGAACATTGTACGAAGGAGAACAAACTCTTAAGATCGGGCAGAGCGTCTAGCGCTGCTAAAACGGTGGAAGAGTATTTCGTTCTTATTTCCTACGTCATTCTTATGTAATTCTTGAACAGTTCTCCGTGAATTAAAAGGATACTTATCAACATTTCAAGATTTAACATTTAACATATCGACATCGACAAATCTTTTCAAGGTCTGGTTCGCCTCTTAAAATTAATGGTCCTGCATCAAGTAATTTCAGCGCGGGACTACTACTACTTTGCGGGATTTCTAAATCAAGCGATTTCAAGCTTATACATGTATTTATAGGGCTTTATATTGCACTGTATGTGGCCATTGTGAGTGTCCACACTGCCCACTCTCCTTATTCGCTTACCTAGCACGGATTTAACCAAACCCTTAAATATTCGATTGTCCGAATGTTCAATTAAATCAACCCGTCCAATTGTCCCATCCACGAGACGAGTAAGCAATAACGCCTTGTTGTAAGATGCAACGAGGATAATGAACGGATGATGAGCACATTCGGCAACTTACGTTACCCGGAATAGTCCAGTGAGTAGTCTCAATCCGCTAGTCAAAATTCACAAAAGTTCTATCACTTGTATTTAATCTTCTCGAACCGCTCCGTTCGCAGATAACTGAAAAATTGAAGCAGTTGTGTCCTATTTCCATAAGTTCTGTAATCGCATTCTCTCCCGATTTTATTCACGTCACACTGTCGGAAGTCTCCTATCTGACGGAAATTTCCCTCGAAGACCTGGTCCGAGGATGAAGAAAGAATCAGGTCCATCTAGAAGCAAACGGAGATATAAAGAGAAATGGCGGATAAGAAGAAAGAGAAACGGCGGATAAGAAGAAAGAGAAAAAGAGAAAGAGAGAAGGGATGAGACACGTGGCGATGGAATTTCATTATCTGGTGGAGTTTGAAGAGGCAAGTCGCGTGAGATGTCCTGCAGAGGATTACATTTGAATGAGTAAATCTGGCTAACTAAGAGCGCAATGCAGTCGTCTCAACACAAAGCTCGAAAAGCAAATGACTCGCAGATTAATTCCTACCCCAAGGCAATTTCCTTTCTCAACCCTCGCCACCGTTCAATAAAAAAGATTTTGAAGTAACTAAAGTAAAGTAAGAAATCGCGCAGTAAAAATAAAGAATCGCACATTTTATTAATTAGAGAAACAATGTTAATTAAATTAATTTTTTTTTATAAAATTAATTTATTTAATTTAATTAATCTACTTTGCCGAATTTTGTTTCAGTATAGATACTTACTTTAAAATTTTGTAGTTTCTTTTCAAAAGCTTAAAAATTTGTATTTTAAAATTTTCCTTATTTATACGTTATATACATTATATTATATATACATTATATAAAATATAAATAAAAATATATGTATATAAAATTAAGAAGTATTTTTCACATTCATATGAAAGTACATATATTACTTAATTAATGTGAATAATTAATGTGTATTTGTATAAATTTCAAGACTTATTATTGTAATTACTTTTATAATAATGCAACGAATAATTATTTTTACAATCAAACATTCATGATAATATTTGCGATGAAATACGAGACTGTCAGGATTGCGAAACTATATTGCGGGACTTTCTTATCGATATGGGTAAGTCTGAAAAGATCTGCGAAATGGAATCTGTAACATCTTGGAATTCTTTCATTCGTCGTATTTTTCTCCGGAGAATTATAAGAAACTTACATCACGTGTCAAAAATTTTAAAAGAAATTTAATATCACTGTAAAGTATTTAAAAAGTACGTTTCGAAACATATACAATTATTCTAATCGAATATTAAATATTTATTAATTATATTAACGTTTTGAATATTATCAATATTAGTTGAAATAACATTTTATAATATAATTCTCTGAATTGTCGAATTACTCCATTTATTCATAAAAAGATAAATGTGTAAATAAGCTGAATTTATATTTATAAATTTAGGATGCTCGCGGAAAGTATGCTTATACTTGGAAAATACACATTATCATGAACAAATTAATATTTTCAAATTATAAAATGTTATGCTATGTTTAATAATTATCGATAATCATTATGAAAAATCTGATATGCACATATTTCTCTGTACTCTTATTTATTATAAATGTTACAAATTATAAAAATCAATTGATAACATTCAATATATACGTTTGTATCTTTGGTCATTCCGATTCTCAAATAAATCTAATATCGAATTATGAACTGACAGAAAAACTTATTACTTTCACAATTTCACAATTAATAATGGCGTAACGAGAAAAGATGCAAAGTTGCGAACTTTCCTCTTTTTAAATTGCAAATCTTATCAGTTTCTGACTTTTAATTACTTTTATTTTAGTAAATAAAATTTTAAAAATTAAAGTTAATTTTATACACTTGTAATTAAAAATAGAAATGTGAATTTCATTACCAAAATTTATAATAACTTGCCAGATCTATTAAATATTCCTTACAATTTAAAAAGTATGATTTTGAAGAGACTGCGAATTTTACTTTATCTTGTTATTTTCGAAAAATATTCTGCATATGATGAGGCTCTTGAACTGTTATATCTCTCGATATATTTATTATTCTATCGGGAGATTGTTTTCCGGGTATAAAAAAAATTGAAATTTAATTTATTTAAAGTTAATTATTATATTTAATTATTATATTATATTTAAAGTAAATTATTTTTTTTTCAATATCTTCATAAAAATTGTATAGATACTCTTAATAAACGTTCGAAAATAAATTACGGATATACGTGTAGAATTCAATAGATTTTATCATATAATCAGATCAGAATATCATCATTCAGATTGTTTTTTTGCGGATTTATTTTTACTATGTAAAAACAAACAGTTTAGTTGTCGTCGTTAAATTGATGAATTGCGGTCATTCGCAATTTAAAAATATTCACTCTTTGATCACATCGCCACCGCGATGCAACATCGAATAACCAAAACAAGAAATATCAGCTTAAAATTTTTACGCTTTTTTTCTATGCGTTAATAAAATCAAATGTATAACAAATATATAAAATAGATGATATTAAAGTAAATAAGGTTAATAAAATTAGACACAAAATGGAATGCTTGATCATTGCTTTGTGCACTGAGAAGCATAAATACGAGTAAGTTTGCAAATGTATCATCGATTTTGTTATGTTTACACTCTGTAATGAAAGAAACGAATCTCTCTATATAAGTTACAAAATAAAATTAAATCCAATTCTGAATCTCTCACATGCAGTTATTTAATGATATAATTAAACACATAAAACATAATACATACTTTGAAGACACTATCAAGTTGAACAAGCATAATTTTATTTATATAGATAATTTTTAATGCATATATTTGTTAAAAGTTGCTCAACTAAAATGCTAAGAATCGATGTTATTTTCAAATATTAATCTCAGGTTAAAATTATTGATATTTATTCGACTTATCTTAAAAATAGATTCATTTCAAAACTCGATAGTAATTTTGTAATTTTTACGATCTTAAGAAATTAAGTATCTTTATTATTTAAATATCTTTCTATTATTCAACAGTTTTTAATCAGAGTGTTGTATTCTTAAGAAGACTCTTCTTTATGACGTATCCCAGCGAACCATGAATATAACTGCTACATAACATAGATGTAAATGATGTATATCTATCTATATGTTATATAACAATTATATTTATGTTTGTTAGTTAGGGATTACACTTTTCTTTTCAGAGCAAAATATACAGATACGAATAGATTATATACATAAATCTATCTTGGATTTCCTCAAACTCTCAGGACGCCATGTATCATAAAGCTGAAAGGAGCTTAATTCAACCCTTTGATTTGCTGCGGAACTGAATGCGGAGTAAGTCTGCACGGATTAATGAAACAGCGCACCGATGTGTCATGCCGAATATGAACGTGCGAGATGAAATGGCGACGTTGGCCGACCGTTTAGTTTACCTCGAGATCGAATCGTGCTCCATTCGTCTACCCTAGTCGGACATTCGTCGCACATGCACTTTCGAGGGGTCTCTCGCTGTCGGGGAACTTGAGAACCCCGCAAGCGTGTCACGGATGGTCTACGGGATGCGGACCGCTCGAGTTTCGGGACTTTGAATCCCCAAAGGAGTTTCGGATCCACCTGAATCATGCATGCAGAAACGGAGGACTTTGGCTGGAGAGAATCTTAGCTTACTGTTAATGTGTTGAAAATTCTCAAGCTGCAAAAAACCGCGCGGAAAATGAATTCGTACACTGAAAAAAAAGATTGGCTGCTGCAGCAAATTGGATGGTAAAATATGGCATAGCATTTTTAATTGATTGCACCAGTCAATTTTGGTTTGCGTTAGCTTATCGCAATCCTATACTGACATTGCACAAATAGGCTAACGTAATCAAAAATTGATCAATTAAAAATACTATGCCACATTTTATCTACCTAATTTGCTGTAGCAACCAATCTTCTTTTTCAGTGTAGCAATCGGAAAGTGATTTCGATAGAGAACTCCACAGTTCAACGCGCGAGAATATATTTTCCTCTTTTATAACTTGCTTTAATTTGAATGAACATTTTTCAATATGATAATAAATCCTTTCACACGAGTTTATAAAAGCTGACGTGAAATCATTCAACGGAAAATGTTTGACAACAGAAATGAAAAGTATAATTCATAATTCTTCACTAATGTTTCAACAATCATAAAAATTACTACTTTATGCGAGCGTAACTTTTATCGTAGAACGTGCTTTTGGTTACTCTCACTGAAAGATTTTATTACTCGAGTTATTTGTTGCCATTTGTCAAGTGTTAGTTTGCAGTTCGTTTCAATAGAAACAGAATCGTATATTTTCAAATTAACGCGTTTTATCGGTCGCGTCACATAAAATTGCATAAACTACTTCGAATTCGAGCCACTCTGCGAATTATGATTTTTCAAAAATCTCGAACGTTGCCGTTTTAATTAAACGTTATTTGCGTTTTCAAGCAAAAATATAATTGCTGTGTCATACTAAATTACAGAAGCGATTCGCTGGGAAATTAGGAGCGCGACTTTTTGAGGACATTATAAGGAAACTTTACGGCTAATATATCTCAAAAACGCTTTGGAGAAAATTGCCATAAATTCTATTTTATGAAGCGATATGAAAGGGTACGATACCAGCGGGGTACGTATCGAAGGATCGATAGGGGCGCATTTCGAAACTCCCTCCAGTTTCTTTTCGTTTCTCCTCAACGATATATCAGAGCTGACATAACGAGCCACGACGTACCTAACGCTGGTGCTTCTGGTCTGGCTGAGACTTGGATTTCTCGTTACAGATGCCCGGTAACCTCTTCTAGGGCAGAAAATCCACCATCCGCCGCAGGCAGCCGACAGGAAGTTCTCCCTGAAGTGCTTCGACATAAACCCGTAAACTATCGGGTTTATACAGCTGCAAAACAGATATTAAATTAAAGACTGCCGTTTCGGTACAATCGGATCGAATATCGCGTTAATCGTCGAACAGCTAAAATGCGGAAACTACGTCGCGTTTATGCAATCGCGTTCATAAACCCGCTGCTGCGGATGCACGCGGTTGCATCGGAACGCGAAATGAAATCCGCAGTTTAACATCTGGAATGCGTAAACACAATCCAATTTCGCATTTTCCTGTAATCGAATTTTCAGATGTAAATCCCGTATCGATTATTCTATACCTGAGTGGTTCCAGCTTACCAAATTTTTCGACATAAAAATAAGAAAAAAATGCGCAGCGGATATTTCACGAGATAAGAGCATTCAGAGAGCTCTCTCTCTCTTATTATATTACATTTTGTTTTATTTTATTCATATTTTGTTGTATTAATATTACATGATAATAAATACACACACACACACACCACACACCACACACACCACACCCACACACCCACACATCCACACACCACACACCACACACCACACACACCACACACACCACACACACCACACACACCACACACACCACATACCACACACCACACACCACACACACACACACACACCACACACACCACACACACCACACACACACACACACACACATATTAATTAAACACATCACGCGATCGCATGTCTCCTTAATTATTCCCAGAAGATGAGAGTGGTCTGGATATATTCTCATTATAAGTAGCTAAAGTACCTCGGGCTAGCCAATCCCGTACTCATGAACATGAGCCCCGAAGGGGTTTGATCTTAACACATTATGATACGATGCAATCAATAATCAAATTAATGACTGATTAAGATGCAATAAATCCTTCGAACGTACGTAATTGAAATTCAATATCGCATTCGATTAATTTCACGAACGCAAATTCCGAAGTACTAATAAAAGTATTATAATAAAAAATCGATCGATATATCACGGATTTCTGTCACTTGAAACAATACACGAAATAATTATTTGCAATTCGTATATTATTCCATTCGAAATCATTGAACGCAATTCGAAAATGATGAGTAATTTATATTTATTTTATTATAAATTCTCGAAAGCTTCAAAGCGCGATGATATATCTGGATTCAAGAAGTCACAAAAACTAATTTGCGAAAAAATTGCGAAAAAATTATCGCAAATGACTTTAAGCGTCGATAATTAATAAATAGATAAGTAATAAAAAATAAATTATCAATCCAGTATCATTTAGATTTAACTTGATGATTTGTTCACTCAGTTTGATATGTTCTATTAGTTTGATCCAAATTTAGTTTTTTACTAATATTTAAAAAAATTTTTTTCTGGTATGAATTTTATGAATTCGTTTGCTAATGTAAGACCATTTTTCTGTGAAAATTTTTTATTTTTAAAAATTTTTTATTTTTTTTATTTTTTATTTTTTATTTTTTATTTTTTATTTTACTTTTTAATCATATTAATCCAAACGACATAATTGTAAGTATTATATTTGAACAAATTAACAGAGTTAAAATTAGATTGTTTTTATTCAACAACATCGAATATTTGCAAAAATTTATTGATTAAAAAATATTATAATAGTAACATTAGAATTATGAAATAAAAGTTTATCTCCAAATGACAATGGACAATTCCATCTCACGTTTGAATGTGAAGTTCCGCGTTTCTCGAGGTTAATGTAGGGATTTTCGTGAAACTTTAAACATTTGCGACAAAGGAAGAAGATGTGAGCTGAATTTAAGGGTGAGAGACTATAGCGTTTCGAGATTTGCATTAAATAGAAGCAAAATTTGTTTGTAACTATTAAGAAGCTTATTCACTTGTATTGAACTTATTATACACGTCCTTATTATTATGGTCTTCCAGATAGTCCCACACAGACACACACATGAGGATATCTATATCCAATACTAGAGGTAGCTCGAACTTTGGGAAACTTGCCAAGCTTTCTGCCACCGGAGGTTTCTCTCCGTTCGATGAAGAAAAGTTAGAAGCTGCTTTAAAATTTGAAAGGGTATGCACTTTTGCTAACCTTATAACAGTTATGTATAACCAAATAGAAAATAACGAGGCACTTCTGAAAATTCTTAAACCAAATCTTTCATGAAAATACCAAAATATTGTGGGCATATTTCTCTATTGTACAAGTTTTGCTTTAAATGTCTTAAAGTCGACTGCTCCATCTTCAGATAAACTACGTGATTTATCTAATGGATAAACAAAAGAGTAAAAAAGTAAAAAAATAAAAGAATAAAAGAGCTGAAACTTATAGAAAGATGAAATGACCCAGCCTTAAATGTAAAAATAATTGAGTGTACTCGTACTTAAAGCAGATATTTTTCAAAGAAAGTTTTGATAAAACAATGTATGTAAAAATATATTAATAAAAATATATTAGTAAAAAATCATTATTTTTTTAAATATATATATTTTAATATATATATATTTTTTTAGTATATATATATATATTAGGTGTTGGAATTAATTCGTAGCGTTTTTAATGAAAGAATGTTATTTATTTCACATGAGCATTAAAAAATACATTAATGAAAGTACTTCCCATCACTTGTAAAACGCTACGAATTAATTCCAACACCTAATATAAAAATAAAAAAATTAATCTCGTGTTAGTTCCCTAGATATATAATAATTTAATTCTATTTTAACTTTATACTTTATTTACACATCAATTAACAATTTAATTTTTTAGCTGTTTAAAAGCTTTTACATAATTAATCTCGCATTATTATCCTTTTTCCAGGTTTCTAATTTATAATGTTAAAAGAATTATTAGAAAGAAAAAAAACGTTTTGATACAAAATGTATAGAATTTAATTATAGAGATGTTATTTGTAGAATGAAATAAAATAAATATGAAATGAAATGAAATAAAATTGTCGAATGAGCAAAGTCATTATAGGTAATTAAGAAATATTTCTTTTCAATCAAAAGCTCTCGTTTACATTTAACGAGAGAAAAAAGTTTCCAACATATTTATTTAAATTGAATACTTAGACATTTCATTAATCCATCAGATTTCTTCCAAATCGCACATTTCTTCTTTAACAACGATTTAATTAAAGGCTGTCAGCTATTTTATTTACATACAGCAAAATGCAACTTTTCAGTAATTAAATTTCAAATTAATATATATTTATTAAAGTAAACTTATTTTAGATGTAATATTAATTAAAAAGATAAGAAAGCTCTATAAATTCATTTACACTTTCAATTTTTATTCATTTCATTTTTAACTACATATATTTCTTTTGAAAAAGTAATGTATTCTAGAGAATTTCCGTTGCTCTAAAAATTTCACGCTAAATTTATTAAAGAAACGGTACTTCTCAAAGAAGATACTGTCATCTTTCATTTTCGTTGAAAAGGTAATAGAAAGAATTTCACGTATGTATAAAACTAAAGATTAAATTAAATTAAAAACATAAAATATAAAATTACTCGAAAAGACCAAGTCTCTCTCGGGTATATTAATGTTTGAGAGAAGAGGGTAAAAGTAATATGAATTTTTTTTTTAAAGCGATGGGAGAAACTACACGAAGCGGAGAATGCAATGTTTTTTCGTAACAACCCAAATCACTTCAATAGTGTGCAATTTATCTATTGCATCCGACGCTGTTGCCTGACAGCATCACGACTTGTTAAGCTAATCAGTGGTCGTTATCAAAATGATACACGGCGTATTTGCAGAGATAGCTATTAAAGTTATCATTCTATATCGCGAAATGTAAAAAGCGAGCGACACGAGGGAGAAAAAGAGATCGTGGATTCGGCGAAAATAATGCCGCACGTGTCCTCGCCGTTTTCGCAATTCGATACAGGGATGATTTCAAAATCCGCATATCAATCGCGCAAACACACTTCCGCAATATTTTCGAAATTTAATGAAATACAAATACATCAATTGTAAATTGTAAATTTAATGTTTTCAATAAATTAATGTAATTCGACCGCGTTTACCACGATATTGTATGTACATATAATATACCAGTTATATTGCATGCAAACCACGAACAAACTTCGCAACTCTCACAAATTATATTTATTCATCGAAAAAAATGAAATGCCAATCGACAAACGTAATTAAGTTTTCTTCACGCGATGCAAAATTAACGTCTTCGATATCAGCATATACATCGCAAAAATATTTGCGTTTCCTATGAGTTATGTACATAACGCGCATCCGTTTGTTACGAAATAAAATGCAATAATTAAATTTGCCTCGAGAAATGCCATAACGAATTCAATAGTAGTAGAAAGAAAGCATTTCATAAATATGAAATATGTGCTGCATATCTAGAATATACCGAGGTTTCCAGCTTTATTGACGACCACTTATTCGACGACCACTTTGCGAATTGTGATAAATGATACTGCTCTCTATTTCATTTTTAACTGTGAAACAGTTTCCTATTTTCTGCAAACGTTTTGTTGTTTTTGACAATAGTAAAATTCTTACCAGCACATACATATTTAATAATTTTCATTTATTAATATTATTAAATAAAACCAAAATTTCAAACCAAAAATTGAAAAAATACAAAATAACAGATTCTTTTAGAGAATATTAATCAAGTTTAAATAAAACCATTTTCAATTCATGATTTTTACAATAGATTTTTAATTTTTAAATGTTATTGTATAACAAGGCAAAAGCGAAAACTTCATGATAAAAAATATTTGCCGATAAATAAAAATGAATGTGTTTTGTGTAACAATTCATATTTCGCTCGTCTGAATGTGAATCTTTAATTAAGAAATAAATCAATATTTGATGTTCCTCTTTAGTTTATGATACAATCGTGTACAGATTCTATGTGATCTGTTTGGTGGAACAAAACTTACGGCTGACCAACAAGCTGATTTTTCTACTTGTAACCCAATCCCGCGAACGACTCCCCGGAGGTAATAACCCTTACGTTGATCACGTAAAAGACGAGATCATCGTAGGTGTGAGTCAGTTTTAAATTAATGACTCCCCAGCGCTTAATCTTCAAGTTGAATCCGAGGCATACCTGTTAAAATAAGCCATCAACTGAAACGCGGTATTGAGATGCTTGTGCACCCCACTCTTGACGCGCGGCAGGTAGCCATAAGCAGTCAGCACATTATCAATTAGCATCGGGGCCCAACAAATGGCGAACAGCACCACGACTGCCACCAGCATTTTCACCACCTGTTGGCAGCCATTCGAAGTGGTTAGAGCTGTTTTCCAACATTTATTAAGACCATAATACAGGGAACATCACATTATATTTAAACAATGTACTGGATATAGTCTGTTTACTTAACAGTAGAGATATCCTGCCTCGAGTAAAGCTCAGATGTATACTTTCAATCCTATATTTTCATATCGACTACAATATATGATCTCTAAAAGCATGTACAATTTTATTAAACAAGTACATTTCAAAATTAAAACCTTTTTTCTTCAAAAGAAAAATTTTAAAATTTATACATTGTTATAACAACATACAATGTGTGAGCTTCATAATTATTTAAAAAAAAACAGTAAAAAGTTTTTTCATAAGTGAACTCAATAATAATTTAAGAGTACTAATTAATTAATTACTAAGGATTCCAAAATGATTTTTGTAAATTTGTATAGCCATTTCTTTCTATTATTCCCAAGGAAAGATTAATTAAATCAAACCTGCTTCATAGTCCGTGATTCTTCATCTTTTTCGTCCCGGCGTGATTTGCGTTCGTTTCCGCCCTGCCGTTGGGTCATAGGAATAGATTCCGTATCTGCACTGTTTGGATTTAATCTGGAACAGATTAAAAATTGCACTCTGATTATACACACGAGAACCTCATTCCATTGCATGTCAATTCTATTTGCGCCGACTATAGAGGATGGACGAAAAAAATAGACTATTCACAAACCAAATTTCAAAAATACGAACAAATAGAAAAATTTAATACAATATGAATTTAAATTCGATTTTAACCTTTCAATAATTTTAATTTAGCTTTCGATATTTAAAAAAAAACCTATATTAATTTTCTCTTGCAGCTGACTTCTTTGACAAATAATATTTTAATAAAAAGATTACAGTTTATCCCATCCTTTTTTTACTTTTAACGTTAAATAGCGCTTTTCTTTTCATATCCAGGCACTTTTGTTTTCATATACACGCGAAGGATATGAAATTATTTACGAGAAAAATCACTGAATTTTTATCTAGCGCTTCATGTGCATGTGAGAACCCAATTTCATCTTAGCAAGATATTGCGTGCATTAACTACGTTATGATTCTACTCCGTGGAATTTCCTTTGATCTTGCACGACAGTAATTTTATCTCGGAGAATTTCTCCGAGTTGACCGATGTACTAAGGTCAGAGAATATTCTAAAGTAACGACCTTTCCGCGATCGGAAGCGTTAATTTAATAACGCGTATACTTGTACTGTATACACAGTGTTTCAAGAATGATGGCAATCGATAGCACAAAAATGTATTTTCCCATGCAATTGATTCTTCAAAGAAATCTTTGCATCAACTGATAAAAAAAACTTCAAATAATTGAAATCTGTCTTAATTCTTATAATTATGTAAATAGTTTTTTCTTCCTTCCTTCAAATAATTCTTATATCCATCTAATTTGTATCAGCTCGAATTCGAAAGCTCGTCTTCTAAGGAGCTTAAATGAATCTTTTTTCATTTAAGCAAAAGCACATGTCGAAACATTTTACGAAGCATTACGGGCAAAAGAGGTACTTCTTCATGGAAAGACTTAAACTCGTAAACACAACTAAAATCCTTCTCAAAATAAGTTTTCTACGTTCATCGACGGAAAATTCTCAAAGATTCCTTGAAATGTTTTTAAATATATCGAGCGACTACCTGAAGATGAGCACTCACGACGATGTTTCACGACATGCAGGAGACGGCGAATCGAATCAAGTAGAGTCATAAAGTGTAAATGCATTCGCCATTACGTTTGCCCCATCGCCCTCGATCTATTTCAAGCGAACCGCCTGCGGTCTACACATTTCCCAAAGAAATACTGTGAACGATGCGACCGCATCCATTACCAAAAGTTTACTTCCCACTAAACTCAAATATTACTGGATGAGTATATATATATATATATATATTCTGCAAAATATCTAATTCAAAAAGAGGAACTCGCTTTAATGCTTCAACTGCTTGAATGTACAATTTGCTCTTAAAAGAAATTAATTAATTTCATTTACAATTATTGATAGAAAAATTGTTTTAAAACTACCTGTACTCGCTATATATTTTTTATCTCGCTATACATTTCTACTTTCCAATTTTTTTTAATTCTAATTATGCATCTAATTATCGTGTTTCTTTATAAAGATTCAAGATTTATTTCACGAAAGAGAATACAAATCCTGTCGATCACGATAAGTTTATACAGCTTACGTTATTCGCAACTATATATGAATCTCGATGAGATCTCGCGAGATATTACGTTATTGCGACTGGCGAGATAAAATGCGTTATAAATGATAACGCGATCTTCTTCACCGTATTATCGTCATCCAACCTCGATATGAATTCTACCTGCCAACACCCAAAAATCGGCTATTCAATTGTAATTTATATTAGATTGCTGGTCGCGTCAGGACACCCATAAAATGGCAAAAAATTAGTGCTTTTCTCTTCCGCTTGCTTACGACACGTGACTGATGTCCGTGACGAGTAATCGACATTTCATACGACCAAGCGAGAACACGGTTTTCGATTGTTGTTATAGCGGAAAAGGCAAATAGCAATGTATGCGCCCATTTATAGATTATTACCAAGTCCGATACGCGGTAGGCGGATGTCGCACATAAATTAACGCAATCGGATTCACACCGATTATTATTGCTCGTGGTAGAATTAGTATTGGAGAATTCAATCGTTTAAATTTCCATACGCATATTCGTTACATATTTCCCGAGATATTACCGCTAAAATGTAATAGTTTCACTCTACTGAAATTTAATAGTTCATGATAAATTATCGATTATAACTGAAAAGGTCATATTGTTCTCAAAACAATTTCAGGAACGCATTTCAAGCCGCAATTCTAAAATAACAATTCTTAAAAATAAGCTTCTCCAAGTCATTATCGTTTTCTTTTACGACAATTGATATTTTTATAGCAGTATCGACTATCTATTTTTCTTCTTGATTTTTAACTTTTATCTTCTTTTTATACAGTGTCAATAAACTTTTTACTACACAACTTTAATTGTATTTATTTTCTGAGACCATTAGTAATTTATACGGATTTTGTGATTTTGGACTTGAAAAATTTATTTTCGATTAAACTTGCTGGCATTTCATAGATCAGGAAAAAGGAATGCTTTCTCTGTTTAATTCAGAAATTCACGAGGTCCAAAAAAAAAAACAAAATCTCGAACTTACGCATGCCGAGACGTCATATGATATCTTCGTTTCATAACGCGCCAAATTTCCCAGCAGATACTCGTGTAACAGAACGCCATGATGATCAATGGTAGCACGAGAACCACAATGAGCATATAAACTTCGTGAGATCTCCACAGAAGTCCAGCTTCGGAATTGCGAACGCACCAATAAGCGATCCTCCTCACTCCAACTTCCTTGTGTGTCTGAAAAGAAGAACAGACAATAAATAAGAGAACACCGAAGGCACGTGCCTTCCTCGACATGTTCCCGGATGTAACGAGACATGCAAAGATGTTTCGCGACGTGCTACTCGTTTTTCCACCGCGTTTATTAAGCTGTTAAACAGGCATTTATATATGTCGGGGTGATAAGATTCCGCCGGAATATGAAAGCTTTTTATTGCTCCCTCGCCGTTTACTTCACGGCCCCGTAAAAAGGATCAGCCGTCCGCCTTCGCGCTTTATTAATCCTTTATGACGTGACTCTTTTTTGGATATGACCGAAGAGAGAATCTTATCCATTCAACGTGTCGCAAGAAATGCATTGTAATGGCATACTGGGATTTCCGAATAATTTAAATCATGGAAGGAATTGTAAAAGTCATAATTCCTTTTTAATAGAAGAATAAAAAATGTCAGTGAATGACAAGTCAAATCCTACATAATTGAAGTAAAGGATCATCTTAAGATTTTCAACAAAGAATTTCAAAAATATGACTATTATCACTGATGCTTTATAATAGCTCAAATAAAATATGAAGGGTATTTTCGGATTTTCTGTACAGATTTTCTTTAACAGTGTTCTATGAGCTGAAATAAAAAAAATACTATATGAAATAAAATAAATATGGATATAAGTATTATATAAATACAGATTCTAAAATGCTTTGTTAAAAAGTTATAACAAAAATATGAAATGTGTAATAAAAAAAAATGTTACCTAAGTATACAGTTTAAAATGTCGTTCGCTCATGTCAACACAAATATGACATCGATGAAATTTTGGACTTATTATCTTTTTCTGTGATAGAAAAGGTAGAGGAAACCTTCATTGAATATAATCTTGACAGCCTCAGTGAAGATTCCCTTCTATCATTGCAAAAAAATAAATTCAAAATTACATCGATGTCAAGCTTGCAATGAGCATTTTCAAATGTAACCTTAGATAAAATTTCTTACATTCATATCTTTGTTATAACTTTTTAATAAAACATTTTAGCTATGCTTATATAATATTTTTCATTCTTCAGCTCATAAAACACACAGGTTAAGAGTAAAACTTTTTCATTCATTTCTCGCGATAATGTTTATGTTTCTGGACAGCACATATTGAATATTTACCTACAGGTTGTGCTTTCAAGAAGCAATCATTGTATAAAGTAATTATAAACACGTCAACTGCATAGCGATATTATTCATAAATCTTCATTTAAAATTGAAACTGAATAACTTTGCTCTATTCTACTGTTAAAATTTATACAGAAAATTCAGGGACATTTTGTACAGGGATCCATTATCTTTCTAATTATATTTTAACGGGAGATTCAAAGAAAAATCGTGGAAAAGATCTCTATTATATAATATTTGATAAGTACTTCAAGTATGAGAAATTAAAATATTCTCATTATTTCAAATTGACGACACTAATAAAAAAGATATATTTAAACGTAGCGTGCACTGCGTGTTATTTAAATTATTTCTCTTTACGATTGTAATTTGTAATTCGCTAATGCTTCGCGAAGAATAAGAAACTATTTCAGACGCATTTTCTCTTTGACTGCGTTTTATTCTCAACTTTTTATTCATAACTTTTATGCCAAGCCTGTGTGTGCAAAAATTTCATTTCCTTCAATCTTTCATTTACTTTCTCATAAGAATAAGAATTTCTCGTATAAGAGACTTGTTCACCGGTGAACCTCAATTCGAAAATGTTATGTGCACCCTTGTAGAAAATTGATTTCACATCCCGATTTGCGTCACGATTACAATCAGTTTATTTCCGACGTCATTGAAGGATTATTGGGATAATATTGGAATAACAAAAGTTGTCACAAATAAGTCGCGTACAATCCTTCGTATATAAAATAACCGATATTTTTTATCCTAAGTGAAGTAAAGATAAAACCAAGTTTATATTCAGGACACAAAAGGGCATTTTTCATCGGAAAAGAATCTTCTGAATGACAATTAAATATCAAGCAAAATAATCTTTATCTCGTGTAAAGTAAATTCAATTTTTGTAAAAACATTATTCGATCGTACAAACATTTAAACTATTTAATTAATGAAAAAATTTTCTAAATACATTAATTTTTAGCTTAAATTAAAAAAAATTAAATATATATTTGAAATTTAAAATATTGTTGATATTCCATATTTAACTCACGTCGATCAATTTGAGGCAACGTTGCACGAATCTTCATTTCAGACAACTAAAATTTGAAATCAAATGAAATGTAGTGTATCTAAAATTTATACATTCTACAACTACGTTAAATGTAATATAGAATACCAACTACAATGTTTTCAGCATCGATGATTCTGAGAACGTTTAAATGAAAACGCATCGAACATTTATCTAGGAAAATATTAGAAATTACGAGAGAAGTATTCTCCAGGTGAAAATCCAATCACGTCGGTCTTCTCTCGATTTTCTCCTGCTTAACTCCTATCTTTTCAACGTTGAGATGAATCTGTTCATTAAAGTAAGTGAACGAAGCTGGGTGTATTAACTTTATCGGACGTGCAACTGCGGGGCGTATCATTCTCGGATTTCGTCGATACTCATTATATGTGTGTGTAAAATATTGCGAAGTGCCATGTTGCGATAAACGATAGTATGAAAGTAACACGCTATAATGACAAGTGCCAGTAAACAAAATTAGAGAGACACATCGTTTCATATTAATTACATTCAATTTAAAAATCGCCAGAGGTAGGTGGTGTCAATGTATGTTTAAGATAATTATTTCTGCACATACATTTTTTTTAAATAAAGAATTTCATATCAAAATTTTAAATGAAGAATATTTCAGATACGGAACAAACAACTTGATAATCTAATTCATGTAATTACAAATCTTCCTTAAATACAGCTAATTTGAAATGAAGTAGAAAACAATATTTTTTCTCCAGTTTGGAATCAAATTTTCTTTACTACACTGTGATATAAATCTTAGAGTATAAATAACGGAAAATTAAATGTTTTTTACAAAAAATATCACGAATAGAAATACATAGTAGAATATTGCAATTGTTTCACGTTAATCTTGAAACGGTTTTTTCTGAAATTAATAGTAATTATAGTTTCGGACCTACCAAAATCTAAACAAAGTATTAAATGAAAACAGAGAAAAATTAAGAAAAACAACGTTTTCATTAATGTTGAGTACAAGTTGAAAATATCCGTACCTGTGTAAACGTCATGGGTATTCCCAATAGAAATGCTGCTATCCAAGTTATGATTACGATCTTACGAGCTTGGCTTATGGTACATATATACTGCGCTCTCATTGGATGCACTATGGCGTAATACCTGAAACAGTAACAAAATTATTTTGAGAAATAGTTTAGATCTAAAGAATTTTATTTAAGGATTTTTAATATATCTGTAAATTAGTTTCAATTAAATCTACTGCGTGCAGTAAAGAAAATAAGTACGAAAACTAAAACGAAGATTTCTATAAATATTATAATATATGATACTGTAAAAAATAGTCAAAGCGCGACTATGAAGCATCTCCGAGAGACCATACGTTGGTCGTGGTTTTCACGATGCCATTTCTAAACATAGGATCAAAGCGCTTTGTCTTGACTTACGAGGTAACATTTCTCGCAAAATGGCATTTCTGTGGCGTGGATATTAATTTGAGTGTACTTTATGAATATTCCGCTTATAGTACAAAAATATAATAATCCGCGACTCAAAAAGATCACATAACGGCGTGAAAAATTGAGAGTGAACTTACAACATTTTATTCATAGGTTGCGTCAATGCAATATTCTTGTCAAAATGAGTCTCTTGAGATAGTCATTATGCAACCAAAATGAAATCCAAGTGAAATTATCTATTTTGTATTACAAATATAAAAGGTATATTAAAGATAATATTAAAGGTATTTCTTTAATCAAAGATTATATGTTCTTGGCATTAAAAGTTTCTCTTGGCAGCCAGCGCGATAAATAAACAAGTTAAAAATTACGTACATAAAAAAAGTATGTATAATTTTTTCCTCTTTAAATTTTTATATAATATAAACAATGTGTAAAAAAAAAACAGATACGCTAAAGAAACAATATCGCGCGCTTTATTTTGTTCTACAATAATCTAGTATTAAAAAAATAAAATGTAATAACCAATGTATACAGAATTGAATGATATTAGCATTATTAAAACAAGAGCTGTTTTCAGATTAGAAACAAAGATCGGATTAGATCATTTTATTATAAGCTGTTTTATAAGCTTGTGAAAGCGGAAAAATCGTCCGCACAAAACTGCATACAAATATGAGACTCGAATCAGAGAGAAATTAAATCAGGACAGGGAAAGTCCAGCACCAGGGGGGAAAAAAATCTCCCTGTTTGGACTCCAGTTGATGTGAAAGAACAGAAATATAATGAGCAGATAGAGGACCGAATCGCGTAATAGAGCGGAAAGGCGGCCGAAGCATTTACGCTGCATTGTGCAGACTCTGCTGTTGCGTTTTCCGCCGCAGTTTCCGCCAGGTCTCTTTATTCGCGCACAACGAAAGGACCGAACTGCCTCCTTGTTTTCGGCGGTATTATCGTCGTCATGAATACAAATTGTTCTGACCGATGTGTCGGAAAATCAGACAATTCATCGATAAGAGCGGCGAATGAGTCGCGTCAAATGGAACGAATGACAGGCTATTGTCCGACTTTTTATCGCTCAAACCGTTTGCGTTTTATGACCGCGAGATTGTCGTCGATACGAACATCGTTTTGCGTGTTTTTGCGATCCAACGACGATTTTTTCTAGCAGAGAAAAATTAGGTTTAAGAATGTCTGAAACGTCGCGCGAGTTATTCTATATCGATTTCTACAGGATCAAATTTTCGTGTGCATCGCGGAGAAAATAACGACATTGAACCAGCCGTTTCGAAGTACTGGTAAACTTTCGCTGATACTTCTAATATCTTTCAATAGTATTTGTCTTGTTTACAAACTCTGCATACAGTAGGAATATTCGATGTTAAGGAATGGAAATGAATAACAGAAAGAATAAATACCAAAAATACTCAAGCTTCATAAATTTTAAAAAATATATATTATAACAGGTGGGTAATATTTTTCGCAATAAATTCTTTACAGTTTTTCTAATTTAATTTAGTGGGGATTATTAGCGTTTCGGATTGTGTTGAAAATCCGAAAATTATCAACGCGCAATCATATCTGAAATAAATTGATTTAATAAAGAATCTCTATCGTATTTGATATATTTTTTAATATGATACAAGATACACAAATGCAATTACTTTAATCTACTTGATTTAGAACATTCTAATACATTTATTCAGCACATACATCTTTGTTAAGACACGACATATTAACTTGACACAACATTCGACAATAATAACTCAAAAAACTCAAAAATTTAGCAATTTTCCATTTTATAACTTTCACTTTTAGATTACACGAAGAGCGTTTCTATTAAAAAAACTCCACAATTATACCACTAATTATACGAAAAATTAGGACTGCTTTCCTTTTAGGAAGACACAGTCGACGCAAATGTCGTTTTATCTTTCAATTAATAACAAAGATAGAACGATATTTGTGTCGACCGTGTCTGCTAAAAGAAACCTAAATCTCGATGAAATGAATTAATTTTCAGTACTATAGTATACAGTATACAATATAGCTTTTAACAAAAAGTGAACAAAAAATGTTATTGTATATACACAAGATTTAATACTACAGAATTTTTTTAACTACGGTACATCAAAGCCATAAAATTTGTGCTCGCCGAGCATTTTTGATAACCATAGTTCAAAAACAAAATTATCGAGCCTTTGATTTTCTGTTCACAATATAAGCTATATTATATTTAAAAATTAATTTCATCAGGACTCAATTTTTCATATAACATAACTTATAGTGCGGAATCCTTTATCTAAAATATTTCTCGTGTAATTGTGATCTTGGAAAGAAATCATGAATATGTTTATTACATTGTTGAAATAGGTAAATGGAATTTATATGTCACAACAAAATAGTCCTTATATACATCGAGTCTACTTGTTCGTTTAAATAACTACATGAGCCATCAACGAAAGAAAATACGATCGATTAGGAATACTCGTGAACATATTCCTTGTATTTGACTTCGCTTGTACCATTGATTGCGTCACGTTACTAGACTCTTACTAAAACTAATAAACGTAGACTAAGTAAGCTTCTTTAAACTGCTTATGCGCGATCTAATTGTTGTGCTCGACATTCAATAGAACTATTTGAGATGGTTTCCTTTTGTGCACTGCAAATTAAATTACGAATAAATATCAAGTGAAAATTGCTTCTAAAGAATAAAATTACAATTATGACTGAATAAAGCACAAGATATCCTAGAACACATGATTCTAAATATAACGATAAGCTTAATTTTAAAGAAAAAAAACTCGAAACTGATTTTTTTGGCTGTTGAAATCATTTCAATTATTGAATATTGAGACATGTACAAAATTTCAAATAAACTAATTTATACAATATAATATTAAGAATTTTAATCAAATTTTAAGCAAATATTTAAATATGTCATAAAAATTATTATTAGAAATATATCTCGTGATTAGTATTTCGCTTTATGCAAATATCCCGGAAGTTTTTATAGTTAAGCGTAAATCAGACTGAAAGGAAGAAATAATGGTTTTTCAATTTCATAGCAAGTCATAACGGGAAAGTGTTTGCGAAGTTGGCTCGATAGCGAACACTATAAATAAAAGAAGTATCTCCGTCTGCTAGTAGATTTATGAGTCTCGAAACTCAAGACGGAACTGGGTTGAATCGGATTCTGACACCGTAGAAACTTACTGTTTCATTTTGCAAAGTTGCTTTAATTACTGCGTAGTCTTCTTCTCTCTTCTTTTTTCTCGTCCCTCGGAAAAAAGGCTGAATACGCAGTGTTTTATGGAACTACCCTCTATCTCGAAAGTTTTTCACTACATGAAGGAATTGCGCAAAACGAAAGGGTAATTACGTTAATCTACGTTTTAATCCATTATTTTCTAAATACCAATAAGGATCAATCTTTGTAATAATATTAAAGCAATAGAATTATATAAAGTGCTTCAAATCCTTTAAGTAAAATCTCATCAAACACCGTTGTGGATCTCTCCGAAAGAGAGAAAAGGAGAAATTCGATAAGGGAACAATGAAAAGAAGATTAAAACGGTCTTGTAACTCAATTTTCCACTTGAAAGCTCAAGTAAGGTATTTTTTACGATTATTATCAGATTATGTGTTTATTAGATAGAATGACCCGAATACGTCCGGAAAAAAGATTGGAACCCCATACTCGAGACTTTTCTTTCACGAGAGTCGCAAGATTGTCATCCTTGGATTAGCGCCAACAGAGTTACTAAACGTCCGTGGCGCCTGTTATAATTGCTACACTTGCTCCGCGGTTCTTTCACGAAAATGCAATAACCGTGCCAGACGTTTGCCGGGGTTGCATAATTAATCTTACCGTATACATCCGACAGCATCTCAATCGTCGGGATGTCTCGGGTAATCTTATTTAACCCCGCGAGACGACGTCGGAACCCGAGACGGCATGCAAGGGAAACCGTAGAAAATTCTTTTTATCGCTTTTTTCAGGTCCACGAGAATAACGCGAGGCCAAAAAGGGGCAAACATCAAACCAGTGATTGTCATGAGTTGCTTCGTGGGCGGCGCCAAGTTCTCAGATTAACGATGGATATTCAATTTCAAAGTGTTCACGTTGCCGTCGTTTAATCGCGAGAGAAAGAAGAAAAGAGAAGGGGGGGAGAGAGAGAGAGAGAGAGAGAGAGAGAGAGAGAGAGAGAGGAGAAAAGCAAGAGATAAAAATCATTACGTGGGATGAATACGTCTTCTAAGCGAAATAAAAGAGGCGCCCGCTCGCGACCGGAAGTACAGTTCCTTCCGACGCGATGCTCTCTTCTACTCTCTCTTCTTCTTGCTAGGTCAGGTTCTTTCAACATAGTTCCTTTTGACTGATACAAAACAATATAGCTATACAATGTGACGATGAAAAATTCAGATAGAATTACTGCAAAATTTTCTATAACATTGTGAATATTAATGTAGAATTATTAAAATTAATTACAACTCCTTTTACACATTTTTAATGATCAATGTAACGGATTCTGATATATCTTGCAAACTCTTATATTGTTCCTATTTTATCAATTCCTTCAGTCTTTTTTTAATACTTGGAATATCCTAAAATACGATATCGATATTCCCAAACTCTTTTTAAGAATCTGGATCTAATATCATGTGTAACAAAGAAAGAAAGAGAGAGAATGAGAGAGAATGAGAGAGATTTTCGATGATATTATATAAAATATCATGTTATCTGCATATAATATTATCTGTGATAATATGACGGCTCACAATAATATTGCGGATTAAATAAAAACTAAATGTACTAATTAAATGTTGAAATTTTATCTCTGCAGTATGTTAGTTAATACTACCTTGAAATTACGTAATTTAAAAGTCAGTGCAAAATATGAAATGTACTGTTTTTTCATAAAAGGATTTTATTCGAAAGTTTAAAATTTATTTTTGCTTACTTTTTTATGTTTTGATAACATATGATATCGAATTATAAAGTACATCTCTCGCATTTTCATGGCAATTTATGTGAGAACCCACATATGATGTTCATATTTCTATCATTTACACTACACTGCCAGCGGCGATTTGTACGTACAATATTTGTTGTTTAAAACCAAATTGCATAGTAAATTTCAAAGTAACTTTTTTTTTAATTATATCAAATTGTATAAACCAATTGTGTTATATTATTTTACAAATCCTTCATTTTCAAAAAAAATTTTTCAAAAAATCGAATTTAAGTCGAATTTATTATAACTTCTTTTCTACGATGCCGATTAATTATTCGAGAAGTTTGATTGCGTTGTGATAAATTTTTTTATGATTTTATTAGAACATTTTATTATATTTTTTATAATTTTAAATTCGTAATACTGAAAATATAGCAACCAAAATACATACTCACATACGTAACAGGATAAAGAAAACAACTCTAATTAAAAAATTTCTTTACAAATCACAAAATAAGTGCACATATATAAGATTAGTGTGCGTGAGCATAATTATGCAAGAAGTCACGACACTAAAGTGACACGATACTAAAAGATGTAAAACTGTCAAAATTTAATTAATTATAATCATGTCAAAGTACAGTAGTATATAACTGCCCTGATAATATTCGTAGGAAGTATAAGAAATGATTGTACAACCAGGCAATCCTTCATACGATAAAATAAATTAAGTTTCTAATGATATAATAAAAAGAAATTAAAGAAGAACAAATCATCTCCAAAAAAAATGTACTTATCAAAAAATTCATATTCTTACAAATTATAAAAAATTTTGGTGCAAGAATTTTGATATTATTTATATTACATTCTCTTTAAATTGTATCTATAAAGGAATTTTAGATGTATGTTATGTCTAAAGAACAAACAGAAAGTTCCTGTAATAAATATTAAATCTTATATCCAATATATTCACAACAGAAATATTCATAACATAAATATTTACATTTGTAAACCGTGTAATCAAATCTCTATATTCTTGTTATATATATATATATATATGTATGTATATATATATACTGCAATTTTAGATTACTCAATATAAATTTTAAGCCGATCACAATTGATTTACGTGACCCTGTTATGGCATAATACTTTACACAAATCGTAGCGTATACTATCCTTGTTGACTCTTGAACGTTCGCAAATCCTTTTCTGACACAATCGATACTCAACTGACCTGCTTGTGATTTACATACGATCGTAATAACCATGACGTACAATCAATTGTCAGCAAGAATAGTGCAGATCTCACCTCTCAATCGACATCGCAGTAAGGGTGACGACCGAGCAGATTGCCGACACACTCTGCATGTAATGTACCGCTTTGCATAGAAAGATACCCATGGTCCATGTGTAAGAGAACAGTTTCGCTATCTGCAACACAGAAATTACTGCACATGAATATATAAAAGAGAAAAAGGAAGAGAACTCCAAGCCTGAAAGGTTCTATTTATTAAAATTCTCGACTCGATCACTCCACGTGCCACTTCAACGTAATTATTATAGAAAAAAACATGTAAATGATAATAGGGAGATCTCATAATTTCTTACAAGAATATAAGTATCAGAATCAAAAACAAATTATGGCAATCAATATGCGCTTCTTCCGGAAAATATCTCCTTCTGTTTTGCCGGTAAGTTTCAAGATATGAACAAAAATAAATAAAGCCACATTGGATCAAGGTGAATCTTGATGCATAATAATTATATTTTTGTGTAAATTTTACAATTTCCAGTTCAAGTAAACTGTGCGATTATTTCTTAAAACACAATCTTAGACTAAAGTCATACTTAGTATTGATAAGCAATTTAATATTACTCTAATATACTATTATATAAGCATCTTTAAAACTCTGTAAATCATTTATTTAAAAAATTTCAATAACTATCGATTTAACAAGGCAATCGCATATTGCTCGCTAATCATTAAGACACCATAATAATAAGTAGGCATTGAACGGTTCACCAATGATATTTCTCGAGAAGTAATTCGCACTATTCGTGACGATTAAACGGCCTAGCATTGTGCACTCACGCACGCAATCATATCGGGCGAAGTTTCGCGCAGTCATGAGTAGAAAGAGGCGGTTTAATCCGTCAAATAGCACGATAATTGCGCCGGAATATCCGAGTGCCAGTGGAAAGAGCACGCGCAGGCACGTACGCGATGCGCCCGGGAACGCGGAAGCCTGAGATTTCCTCTGGCTGTTCCGGCTTAACCCTGCGTCCTGTCCCGCAAACGTTATGTTCCCACGTGTAATGTGCGATTTAATAAACGCTGTTTATCACGGTATAAGACACAGCCGCGCACTGACAATGAACGGAAAATGATTAATGAATCATCGGGGGAAAAAGCGTTCATTTTCATCCCAGGATTAAAGTGTCCATTTTAATCCCAGAATGATGAAACGAATAAAATATCCATAAATTTTGATAAAATTTGTGGATATTTTATTTTGTTAAAATGAAATATACAAAATCTCATTAATCGCATTAATCAATCTTATATATTTCTCTCTCTCTCTCTCTCTCTCTCTCTCTCTCTCTTTTTTATTTTATTTTCGCCTGGCATAAAAAATCTACTCAATAAATCAATTATCTCTATAAATACAGATATCTATAATTTTATTATATATGTATATATAAATAGTTTTCAAGTTTTTAATATTTTACCAAATATTTTATTTGCTATTTTGATGTTAAAAAGTATACAATAGCAAATATTAATAAGATAAAAACTATAAGAAGTAGTGAAAAAAACTGAATGATGTAATTAGAACAAAGCGAATTTCTCTTCATTTTTTACCAGAGAAAAGACCATTTAACAATTTTGCAATTGGGATCGAAATATCGCCTCTCTGAAAAGCACTTCGATCACTGATGGAGATACGGATTAAATTCGAAACTTCCCCGTCAAAGGAAACCTTCCGGCTTTAATCAACATCCCTTGTGTCAGACGCAGGTGTCTTTGTCGGTTTTGTTATAATCGATTTCTGATGTTAGAGATTTACACATTCGAATCTCGTTAAAAGTCGAAGTTCATTAAATTGTACGCACCAGGTCTCTGTACCTTATTGAATAGATACTTGTGACACATTATACTAGCATTCTCGCGAAATTCGATATCGGGGAAGAAAAAAAATACAACGAAAGTACAGCGAAATAAAATGCAATTCTTCCAGTTTCTGCATGACGAGAAATGAAATTCTATCGAATTTCCACTGACATTATTAAAATTCGAAAACAAATATGACTGGAATTTCTCTTCTCCTGTTTCTCATTAAAGAGACAATTTTTCGAGCAACCGAATCAATTCCGCGGTGACATAGCAAAATGAAAAGTGTAGTGTCGACGAATGTAAATAAGACTCGACATATAGACACATTCTTCAGATATCCATCTCATGTGTGCCACCGCAATAACGATGAAAAGGAAGACCGAGGAGCGTGGGAGGACCATTGCTGAAAGAAAACGAGTTCTCAAGGGGAATCGCACCGGAATAACGTGAGATCGAGCTGGGTTGCGGTCGACGTCCTTCTTATTTAATTTCCTCAAGAGGGAGCCAAGAATTGTACTCCTCATCTCTTAAACGCTGCCAGACTAATTTTATCCGGATTCCCCTTACGTGACGGCCACCACTTGCCATCGAGACCTTCAATTTGCGATCGTGCGACAACCCTGATTGCAGCGTGGCGCGAATCGAGAGAATGCCTGCAAATTTGACGTGAAAGAACGTCATTTCCCTGTAACACTTAACCGATAATTAGTTCATCACTCGCGGTGAACTTACAGCGAGCATATCACGCGAAATGAAACAAGCATGCACGATAATATCGCGCGCAATGGAAACGAGCGACCTAATTAACTAACGTCACTCGTAAGGTGCTACTGTAACAACGCGTCACGACCAGCCAGTAAATCATGGATGTAGGAGAAGAAAGGAAAGTGGGTGCAAAGAAATGCATTTACTACAAATACCACGCGACATGGTAGCGCTCTTTATCGATTTAGGTCGTTTATGTCAATGTGGAGGAAGCAAAAGGTAGATAGACAGATATCGATGCTAAAGTAAGTTGCCAAACCGATGTATCTTTTGACTAAATCTCGATAAAGTCGATATTTTCTTTGGATAAATTTGATCCGTTATCTACCTTTTTAAATTTGATTATTGACATTATATAAATTTGTAATTAAGTTTAAAAAAAAAATTTTATTGAAGTATAATCCATTTAAAATTATAATAAATTTTTATTTTTAAAAATTTTTCGCTAAAGAAAAATCTAAATCTGCTTGTTAAACTTTCGGATTTTATCTTGAATTACTTTATTACGGTATAACCTTACAAGAATTTCCAATTTTTATAGTTCGAAGAAAAAAGGTTTAGACAAGAAATAAGGGTAACAAGGAACAATGACATTTCTTATAGAATAGCGAGTGACATGTTTAAGGTTAATAATACGACATAACGATCTCGCCTAAGCCGGAAATTGCTCGTATAACTTATGAACCAGAGATATATTCGACGTACACGATTTAACGCAATTACGCCTGATATAGGTCGTCGCTCGTTCCCAAAAATCGTTTCATACCAATCCAAATCATGGCGAGCAATAAATAACAAACGAGCTGCTCGGTCTTTTCATTTTCGCGGCATCGACCGCGTTATCGAAACAGTCTCGGTACAATTTATTTCTCTCTATTTCCCTTTCTCTCCTGTGCCAGATAGAACAAGGATTGTCCATGCTCGACGCGACAATCCGGAACAGCTTCTCGACAATTGCGAAATTCGATATTGTCGCGCAAAGAAAGTAAATTGGTGTGACTCAGAGAATAATTGTTTTCTCGACAGAAAAGTACAGATCCTTTCTTTTCTTTTTATTGTTTCTTCAGTGAAAGATCGAAGCCAAACATGAAAATACTCGGTTTGAAATAAATAAAGAAATTGTCCAGGAAAAATTCTAGCGAAAGATAAATAATTAATATCACGATTAAAGAACTAAGAACTAGAATTTACTAAGAATAGATCAAAGTCTGGCGTGAGAATAAATGATTACATATCGTTCCTTTACTTCAAAAGTAGCACAACTAAAAAAACATAATTTTTATTGCTATAAATAAGTTAGATAAACATTATTCTATCGAGTTTAGAAAAAAATCATCAAAATCGTCACAATTCAAAAAAAATAATTTAAGGATTATAAAACGAAAATAACAAAAATAAAATTTGATTATGTTAAATAAAATTTTTGCTCATATTATTTGATTAGTTAATAATTTCCTGTCAAGTTCAAAATATTTAATTTTCCCCTTTTCTCTTCATTTGTTTTTTCAGGTTGTTATTTATTTTGAAGTAAGGGAACGATATCTTCTAAACTCTTCGATGTGTGACTACTTTTAGTGTGACATACCGAAAGCTTTTTTTACTTCACTACCATAATTTTTCATTAATAAAGATACACACATTTGTTTATTATTGTTTTATTCTTTAATGTCTAGCGTTTTGATTAAAAATTAATTTATTATAATATGTTCATTTTTATGCGATATTTTTACATAATACTCATGTGATCAATGCGTGACAAAATGGTATAGAGTGACACCGAAGGGTTAATTATATGTAAAACGTATCAATAATATTCACGATCATCCTGTATTATAAAATAATTATAGAATCATTCTATGAAATCATTCGTTCGCTATTTTGTCACTTGACATCGCAATTTGAAATGACATTTATCGCTATTCTCTAAGATACGATGCATGCAACGATGCAAATCTATGCAGAAAAATATAAACAAATCTTTTCTTTTAGTAAAAGTCACGTCGCAACATAAAAGGAAATGAGAGAATAATACGCACATATGAAAAGGTGCACATTCGCGCAAATAATTTACTTGAGGGAAGAAAGAATACGCTGGCAAAATCTTGTACTGTGTAATAATAATGTACGGTACTAATGATAATTAAGTGGTACATTTTTTTAATTAAAATTTTAGTCGAGTACTATTTAAATGTCACCAAGTGTAACAATAGAACATACAAAGTAAAAAATATCTTATGTCTTTCTCTATTCTTAACAAAGGATAAAGTAATTAATTGATGCCAACATTAAAAACATTGTAGTTAACAAAAGCTCTGTGATTTGACACAGTCTTTTAAATTTCCAAGATCTGTAATAAAAGAATAGCAACCGGAAAGAAAGAAAATTCACAAATATAAAGAGATAGTAAAAGCTTTATCTTTTATTTAATTTTAAACCGATTTTACTTAGCAGATTTGAGGATTAATTATAATCCTCGAAATAACACGTAGAAGTACATGTGTGTGTAATATTAAAAATTCAAGTTATTACTATGAATGAGTTAAATAAACATTCTATCAATCATTGGAAGTAATTTAATATTACAATAAATCTAATATTAAAAATTGGAAATTTATTACAGTAAATCTTTTCAATATTTTAACTGACAACAATAAACAAAATATAACAAAGAACTTTATTGACAGCTAATTCGTATTATGGAGAAACGATCGGAAAAAATTCGTTCGTTAAACGAGGTATAACTCAGTGCCACAACAAATACATGAACTTTAATCAAACACTGGTATATGGGCTGACACAGCAATTTAGCTTTTGGAAGAATGTACCCGCGCAACATCACGTGCATCCGAAACGTTATCGATCGCGAGTGTGTAGAATGCGTGTGCGTAGAATGAAAATTCTCGTGAAAATGCAGAACATATAAATAATGTCAACAGTTTCACAGATAAAATTTTTCATGGTGATCGCGATCGCGCATCGTCAGCAGTGTGATGAGGCAATAATATAACGACACGTGGTCGAACGAACAGACAGTTCTATTAACATCTAATTACCGACAGACATTTGCGCAAATGCCGCGTTATCGAATTAATTTCGATGCGACGCGGCAGTATAGCTTCGTCGTCGTAATAACACGCAATTTAAGTGCAAAATTGAGACGATAGCAATAATTAGTTTGTTAATTGCGTTAAGAAGATAAAGCGCCGCGTAACAGCATGCTTCCGATAATTAAAAAGCGTTCCAGTCTTTAACAAATGATCCCGTTATCTTAGCAGTGCCACTCTAACGAAAGTTTATCGGTAAATAAGAATCTCCTTTCTTACATAAAATAAATACAATGGAAAAGAATGCTTGTAAATATTTATAGGTAGATAACATCTTTTTTTCTTCGAGAGAAAAGTTGCCGTTGACGCAGTGTCTTCTAAAAAGACACCTCTTATTTCTTAGAAACTGATTATTGCGCTTTATTAATACTGAAATTTTTTTCTTTTACTAAAAACATAATCTGTTTAGATAATTAAAAAAATAAAAATTCAGAATTTACATATTTATAACTTTTTTTCTGTACAAAAGCAGCTAAAAACGAATTCTACAAATAAAATTCTTAGGATTTTCTTTTGCAATTATTGCGTAGTTAAATAACAGTGATTATATTATTAATAATATTACATTATTTTACATATTTGTAATTTTCTGAATCAGTTTTATTTATATTTTTTCTTTTTTTATTATTTTTTTTTTTTTTCATAACATGGTTTTAAATATAGAAAATAGAACTAGTTGGAGTGCGGCATAAAAGCAACACAACCTGTTTGTAAGATAGATCATCATTAAACTAACTTAATTTTCCTTATCGAAGCTAAAGGCAATCGTGTATTTATGGAAAAACCCTTAAAAAAAGAAATTGTATTACATATTTGCTTGGAGAACCACATAAAGTATGCATATAAATTAAAAAACGTTTTATATCAAAGTGAAAAGATTTTTAAAAATCTTGTATAAATCCACTTATAAGTAAAAAGGGCTACGAACCTAAAACATAAATTGACAAACTGTATGAGTAGTTAAAAAAATTTTTTTTTGAAATAAAACTATGTCATAAATTAAAAACGTAAAATATTAGGTGTTGGAATTAATTCGTAGCGTTTTACAAGTGATGGGAAGTACTTTCATTAATGTATTTTTTAATGCTCATGTGAAATAAATAACATTCTTTCATTAAAAACGCTACGAATTAATTCCAACACCTAATAT
>NW_011626974.1:666615-751744 GCF_000204515.1 Acromyrmex echinatior
AGACAAACATGTTTCTGTTAGCAAGTATAAATTGTAATAATAAATTAAATCGGTAGAAGTAAATAAAAATAAAAATAATAAGAATAATAAGAAAAGTACGAATCGAGTCGCAAACAGTAAAAAGGAAAGTACAAATAAGTCCTAAATAATAAGTCAAATTTAAAGAAAGAGGCAAAAATTATCTTTGATATTATAAGACAAGCACATAAGAAAAAAGAATAAATCGCCAACATGCATTGTATATGTATGATAAGTTTAGAACAAATTCACAATAAATACCTTATGTGTGTGTCGAAATGATGTATTATAGATTAGGCAATGCGAATGGAATCGAAATTGATCGTCTCTCTAAGAAGCTAAGATATAAAGTACGACATATAAAGACAAGAAGGTTGAAATGGAAAACTAGAAAGGGAAGGGGGAAAAAATAATAAGAAGGAAAGAATAAAGTGGAAGGGAGAGAAAGTAGGGAGAGAAGAGAAGGATAGGGAAGGGAAAGCAATCAAGAGGGAGAAAGAGACTGGATGATCTGTGAATAAGTATCGGGTAAAGATTCGGTATCGTTTTGTCTATTAAGGCCTTGTTTCTGTCTTTTAATTACCACTTATAAGTATTTACACAAGTACCACTTATAAGTATTTACAGATGACTGTGAAAGAAAAAGAATAGGAATATGTGGTATTATGTTAATTGTGGAATTCATTCTGTTAAACACTCATTTTTGCTTATGTTACGAAAAAGTTTGTTGAAAAATGTTATGAAAAATTATTGCAAAATTGCAAACAATATTATAAAAACTACTATCTGATAGTACTTTTTAGATTGTATTTATGTTACTAAAGTTTTATTTTTTTACTTTTGTTGAAGAAATATTGCTTAAAAACAAGGTGATATATCGGTATATTGGTAAGCTTCCTTTACTATTTTCGTGTGCAAAAAAATCTTCACACAAATATTAAAAGTATCACTTTATGATTGTTGCATTACTTAATTACATACTAATGTCTAAGAAAAATAGAATGGATTTAATTAAATGTTGATATTTAAGATAAATAATATCTCAAATAAATGTTTTTTTGAATAGATAAATAAGGGCTATAATTTAAATTCATAATTCATGTTATAATTTCTTTTGGATAATTTAAAATGACTTTGGGATAGATTGGTAATAACGCACTGGATTAAAATAAATTACTCGAACTTCGCTCATACGAAGTAATGTGCTAATTTGCGATAACATTCCAGCATACTTTATACGTCTCTAAATTAGAATAATGGGAGCAATGTCGACAGCACATCAAGCTGAAAGTCAAAGAGTCATAAACAATATTATACACGAGCGATGAAGTCAAACCAGAAACGCGATAATTATATCTGATTGTCAAGTATACTTCGTCACCATTTCAAATACAGAATCAGAGTTCATGAATTGATCTACATAATTAGCAATACGTGCAAATAAGCGAAACGTTTTTACCCAACGATTAATATTAGCTGTTAAATAAGCATGTAAAGTACATCAAATATTGTATTTTTTCAATAGATTTTTAATCAATTTATAATTGATTTTCTTCTAAGCAAGGAATAAATGGAAATATTCTGGTATTTTTAAGAGATAACAATTTAAAGAGTAAAATATCAATAAGTAAATATAAAGAGCTTATGTATTTAGAGAGAACTAATTAAGCTTTGAAGTTAACACAAATGACGAAATTGAATTCCTCGATTAAGTTCACGCAAGTATAATATTTCAACTTGTACATAACATAAAAATCAAATAATTACGATAAATTACAAGTAATTTCAAATTTTTGTAAAAAATCTAATTTCTATAATATATTTTAATATTCTCTGAGCTATAAAAAAATAAATAATTTACATTTCTGTCTTTTGATACAAAATTTATATTATTTCCATATTAATCAGGAATTTTCTTAATGAAATCGTTTGTTGTGGTTATCATACTTTCACTAGTATAACACAAAGGATTTATCTCGGTATAATAAAGTCAAACTTTGCCACTCACCGTATATTAAATTCATTATTCCATAATATCCTTTAACTAATTCTCATAGAAAGACGGTCTAAATCCCTGCAAATATCAGAATAAATAATATTCATATAAGCATATTTGGACGTAATAAACAATTAAAATATTGGACCTTTTTATCTGCTATTTAAATTTAAAATACAACAAATAAATAACAGCGCATTCATATTATACCGTGAGAAAAAATAAAATCGCGTTATTTTATGGAAAATACAGGATTAATTTTAATAAAAATGCGACAAAAATGTGTCGATATTCGTTATAAATTTTCATATTTCAGCGTTCTACATTTTAATAATTGAATCTGAAATACATTAAAATTCATCTGAAATTTTTCAACTCTCAAAGCCGCAATTCCTGCGGGAATTCCTAAGAAAAATTTATTCTACATCTTCGACCTAGTTTTACACATGAAATCATCTTCAAATTGTCACAAACACTGCCGCACTCTGTACGTGATACTTTTGTTGACTTTCTTATCATCGGACACCAGGTCGATGCAGTAAAGAGAGCTTCGAGAGTATAGAAAGATTTCTCGACGACATGACACAGCTATACATACGACGGAAGCATTTAAGTTCGTCGCGAGTCAGATTATTTTGTACCATCAACTTAAGAGTAACGCGACGTGCAGGATGCCGTCGTTAAACATTAACGTAACACAATGACTTTCAACGAACATCATTGAATGCTCGATCGCTAGCTCAACTTGGGAGTCACGAGAGAAATAGAGAGAGATAAATTGAGAGAGAAAGAAAGAGAGAGTGAGAAAACGTGGAGTAAGGAATGCTGGAGATACGTATTCTTGACGAAAATTGCGTCTGCGACACACTCGATTTATTTCGACGACAGCCTCCCTCTTTTCTCACACATACATACATCTTCCATCTCCCGCGCGTGTGCAGATTTATTCATCTCACGGAACACGGCTAAAGACTTTCCGTTCTGTTCCTGACGTGCGTTCGTAAGCCGCTTCTAGAAAATATCTTCACTGCAATATTCATATTCTGCAATACGCATTTCTTAATCCTATTAGGTGTGTATTATGTTTAATTAAACCGCGAATACTAGATCGCCTTTATGGATTATTGTCACAGTTACATCGCATTTAGTATGTATATACACCTGCAATGCACATCATGTTTAATTGTATCATCGCCTATTGAATTGTCAGGTGAAGAAACAATATTAAAATACTTTTGTTCTCTTTAAGAATATTCTTTCATTATTTTCTTTTATTTATATTTTTATCTCAGTTTTTAAATTTTTGTTATGACTGTAGAAGATTGTAATGTTGTGCCGGTATCATTACATAATTTTTTATTTGAATGAAAGCAGCATAAAATATTTGTATAAAGTTATGAAAATGTATGCGTTCAAAAAGCAATTTTATAAATGCATTAAGATGCGCTTACGCTCAATTTTGAATAAATATCGAGATATATTACGGAAATATATTTTATATTACGGAAATTTTTTCTTATTCGTCGAAAAAGCAGTATAATTAATATGAACATGAGGTAGAAAAAAATTTGTTGAATCTTTAAAGATCTACTAAAAAATAGCAAAGAAAAATATAAGCAGTAACAAGTACGCTTAGAGTAAACAACGGATCGATAAACATCTTGCAATTGATATTCTAATTTTTCATATTTTACAACTAAATAAATAAAACTTACTTTTCGGTTACTTAATTTATTCTTCCAAATATATCTACATCGTCTAAAATCCTTATAAATCACCACAAATAATTTCAATTTTCCTCTTACTTCGAATACGCTGCTTCATGCAATAAGTAAAAGGAACACAATATCTTTTAGGGAAATTTTCTTGATGGATATTTTCCGAATAAATTAAATAAACAAGCTTGTGGACAAACTTAGTCAAAAAAGAAGAAAAATAGAGATTGAAATGTAAAATAACAATTCTTTGAAATGATCGCGAAGATCCTTCACATTACTTTTGAATAGTTTTAAAAATTATTTAAACTTCATAATTATAATTTTTATTATGACGTGAATGCACAACGTTAATGTATCTTGAATAAATATTTCATTCGGTTGATTATATTTTATAATGATTGTAATTTATAAGGCTTGTTGCTAATTATAACAGAGACGTATCAAAAGCAATCGTTTTAGACGTGAAACCTCCGTAATATTAAAATTTCCATAATATTGAATGTAAATTTATTACATTTATGATTGTTACATTTATGAGCTACGATTATATCACCTTACATAAATTCATTCCGTGTACGAGAATTTTGCTCCATGAATTTCTAAACTCAACGCAACCTTGCTAAAAACGTTTATGACTCTTTGTTGGTGTCGTTGAGAGAATATCGTTAATTATAAGAGATATGACACAGCTGTGCATAATCCAGCATGACGGAAAATCATGTTAACCTACAGAAATTCTTGGTACCGTACCAGTTTTACGCAATATCGAGCAAAAACATGTTAATTGAAATCAAATTTTTGCGAGCAAAGAGATCCAACGTGAAGCTCACTCGCAATTAGCTAAAAAGACAAATTTAGTTGTATTTTTCTATTTTTCTTTCTTATCTTATCAACTAATTTCACGAGAACATTGGACCATCTTGCTTGTAAAATTTTATATTAAGTGTTAATGTATATATTTCAAATCTTGAACTTAAAACCTTGAATTTAAGATAAGTTTTTTTATTAAAGCATATATTTTATGTCTATAGTATCTACAAAAATATACAATCAAATTATCATATTAGGTGTTGGAATTAATTCGTAGCGTTTTTTAATGAAAGAATGTTATTTATTTCACATACGCATTAAAAAATACATTAATGAAAGTACTTCCCATCACTTGTAAAACGCTACGAATTAATTCCAACACCTAATATGATATATCGAAAGAATTCTAAACTGGATTTAAAACTCATGCGGCTTCTTAAAAACTTTTTCGATATACCTATCGAGAATTTAACGATTCTCAGAAAGGAAGATGTTTCTCTGCTATAAATAACTTATATGAGAGAAACAAATCGTAACTCGTAAGTAAATCGTTTTCCAGCAAACTTCTCGTCCTGAAAATTTGTACAAGTGTTTCAGCTCTCTCGATGATTACCTCAACGTGATGATACCAACATCTAGAGTGCAAAACCAATATAAGCTTGGTCGCAAGCCGATAAACATTATTATTTAGTACAACATGGACTACTCCATCGGTGCCGTCAGGTGAAACAATCCTCAACTTAACAAGCGGCACTCCTGTCGTAATTTGCGCTCGACAAACATGTTGAATCAGTGATCGCATAAACAAGGTAGTAATGCACGTCGCGTGTTCGTAGTCGCGAAAAATATTAGCTTAGAACAATTGGTATGCTTAAACTCGAGAACAAATATTTAACATTGTTTGTCAAGCACCACGCGACATTCTAATCGATTGTCGAAACGTTATCTGCGTATCGCGCATTAAATCGTAGGAACACGTTTATTGATTCGAGAATTCAATTAAACGTATGTTGTTTAATTAAATGTTATTTGATTAAATATATCTACGTTTATTTTAATTATGTAGAATATGACATATCTGATATTATTCTGCCGGATAAATGTGTTCTTTCTCAATATAGAGAAAAGTTTATCAAAAGTAAGCGAGAGAGAAAAGAGAGAAGAAAGAGAAAAGAGAGAGAGAGAGAGAGAGAGAGAGAGAAAGATAGAAAATTTATGTTGGAGACGTTTCACACTATTGTAATATCAAAGAAACTGATAGAAATAAATTTTTTATCTTATTCTGCATCATTTCATGCATAAAAATATTGTATAGATAAATAAAAATTTAGAAATTCACTTTTCACTCTCAAAAGAAACAATAAGCAATTATTTAAATTTGACACGCAAGAGGCTTTTTGCAACTAAAAAGTAAAAAAAAAAATTATGCATAAAATGCAAAATAATACGTGTGAAATGTAAGATCGATATGTAGTCCAATTTTTGGATTACAGGCATTTTACATAAAATACTTTAGGTATCAGACATCGCGCCCACCTGTCGATTTATTTAATATAACTTTCATATATTATCCTGGTATTTATTGATAAATTGTCGACGGGATCCGGGCCGGGCTAGTAACCGATCTCGTCATAAATTTTCACGTTCTACGTACAGCGTGTCATAACTTACGTCGTGTAACTGCATAACGAGCGAAAGACTGAAAAATTAGGGTATAGAATACACGACAAGAATATCCCCAATGAAAATTCTGTCCGCGTAAAAATAATGACGTACCTACACGAAGTACGCGCGTAAAGAATTGTTTGCGGTATTAAAGTCTTATTTCCGAAAGAATACATAACTTTTTTAAAGATGTTTAATTCTAGAATGCGCTAACCACGTACTTATATTAACGATAAATAAAACGATTCTGAATCGGAACACAGTTTCGCCATCATCGTAAAAACTCTAAGACTAAATCTGAGTTTTTCTCCAATATAATACAACATAATTTTTATATAAGTTTTTAATTAAATATTAATTGTTTTCGATAAAAATAATAAAGTGTAACTTTATAATTAAATTTTTAATTATAATTTTTTTGACTTTCCAACATAATAAAATATGTAATTTTTCTTTCTCAATTTTGTTCTTTTTCTCATAAATCATATTGTTCCTTCGCCCTAAAATTAATACGGTGATGTGGAACAATATTTTGTTTATATAAAATGCGGCAAATGCTTTATTTTATGTAAATAATAATAATCTTTTTTTATAAAAAAAAAGATAGTAATGAGAATAAATCTTGAAACCAAGAATGTCCCATGATATTGGCAAACAAGAAAATTCTCTCGCTGGATAAATAAAAAATTCTGCTCGCTAGCACACCGACCAGTTTATATGCATGACCATCCGACACAATCTGTTTTACGACAAGTAAATTAACATAAAAATCTTCCTTGCGGACATGGATCTAATCCAAATGATGAAATGCAATATACAGCAGTGATAAACGTGCCCGGCGGGAATATCACTTGAATATATCACTTGACGTATGAAATTTGGTAAACGTGAACGACATTTGCTCGATATCGAATACATGGGATTTATGAGAATATTAGGAAGACGAGAGCAATGGAATGCGAGCGAGCGCTTGCCATATCTGGAGGTATGAAATTCCTGCGACTAAAACATTCTAAACACAAAGCAACATATAAAATATTGCTCCCTTCCCCGAAAATCATATTATGATATATACATAAAAGAAATGCCTTCCGCACCGGTAATATAAAACAGATTTTATTTTCATTCTTTTGCCCATGCATTTTAATGTTTCCACTTTGTGTCTGAATTAAGTTATATTTTTTAAAACTTTCCCATTTTCTTACTGCCGTTAATATTTATTATTAACGACAACGCTATATTTTTAATTATTATATTATTTTTCACTCATTTTATAATTCAAAAATATTTCGATAACAAAGTTGCTAATCCCAATTTACTTTGTTTAAACATTGCACAAAAGTTAAAGAATGTTCTATCTTTTATCAATTATTTAAATTGTAAAAACGGTGGATATACTTGAGAAAAATAACCATATTTCTTTAATCTAGTACGAGAAAAATAGAGACAAGCTAATTATGTTTCTTTCATCTTGGCTTCCTATTTTTTGCATCTGAAATACAAAAAACTACAGTATACCGCCGGTGTATCGAAGTGTTAATAAAAAGCATTAATCATCAGAGTTACGACTCTGATAAATTAAGAAGAACTGCGCTCCATAGTGATAAGGAACACTGAGGTGTTCCAGCAATTTCTGCAATTAAATAGCGTCGGCTTTATCCAAGCAGCAATCGTGCGAACTTATGGGAACGACAGGCGAGAATTTATTATTTATTACACGCTAGACGGAAAAATGCTTTACAGGCTCGTAAAGCCGCGGTTTTGAACAAGTGAAACGATCAAATTGCATCAACAGGCAGCACAACCCGACTTGCATGTATGAATGTAATCTATCTATGATAGGGATTAGGATCGTTAAACTCCTCCCTTTCTCCTTGTGTCTTATTAAATCCTGAAGGATTAGATCAGGGTTGCTACGTTAATGAGACCGCAACGCAGCTGTTTCTCATACTCGCGTTTCCTATCGCCTCGTATCGTCGTATTAACACTTACATTCGCATAAATTAATAAGTCTAGTCGTAATCCAGCTTACACCCATTGCACATAAGTTCAATCTCGTTGAATCGAGATCTTTTTTTATTTTTAAAGGAAGCACTTATTTGTAATTAAATACATTAAGAGAAAACCTTTAGTATTTAATTGTGATTATAATTATATTATATCATAATTTATGGTTATCATTTATAATGTTAGTAATAATAATTTTTTAAAATAATTGTATTATTTAATCTTATATCTTTTTATGAGCTCGATTATTAACCGAATTTTTGTATATTTTTGCTTTGCGTAATATGAGCTAATTCTTATTTTTATTTTAATAATAATTGTATAATTCTATCTAAAAAAATATATAATTGACATAAAAAATGATAATAAATATAGTTGTTGTTATCATAAAAATAATTGCAATTACTATAATGTAATTATAATTTTCAGTGTCAATTGTATTTTTTAAAACTGTAAAAACTGTTATTACTAACATAATAGCAGTAACCATAATTATGGCCCATGTAATTATAGTAGCACATACCACCTTTCTCTCAACATCAGTGTATAATGGAAGTTAAATTAAAGACATAATGAGTATGCATAATAGGAATAATTTTAACGAATCATGTAGTCGGAAATAATGTATAATTAAGCGCAAGTATTTTATTAATGTGCTCACAAAAACGCATCGTTCTAAAATTGCTGATGACAGGCGTGAGTAAAACATGAAGGTGGTTAAGATGGGAAGAGAGATTTACCGCGACAATTCGTCGAGTTAAAAACTGCAATACCATTTGTCAGCTCATCCGGAGCTAGAAAAACGCGTAACGAAAATAGCTGTGCAGTTAATAGAGTCAAACATCTAAAAAGTTTTGTCTTTCCGCCGTAAAATTATATAACACAAAATTCATTACTTAGAATGCTTCAAATCTATTTAATGTGTTATTACGGAAAACAAATTTATCTTGAGCTGCCAATTACAACTTGTAAATTACAAATTTTCTAGTGTTCAGTTAACTTTTATGCAGAATAATAAATAAATGGACTACTTCAAAGTATTTCAATATGTACATTAATATTTGTTGTATCGTTAACTAGTTTCTTATTATTTTTTCTTATTATACAATATGTATTTAACCGTTTGTCTCATTATCTCTAAATAATCATCTCTGTAGATGATCGAGATATTATATGAATTTTTCGATAACCAAAGAATATAAAAAATATGTTCAATGTAATTTTAACATACTAAGATTAACTTAAAAGATATAAAAATATATAAATTCATTTAATTCAATTTTATTTTATTTAATCATTAAGGCAAACTTTAATATCTATTTGACTATATATTAGGTGTTGGAATTAATTCGTAGCGTTTTACAAGTGATGGGAAGTACTTTCATTAATGTATTTTTTAATGCTCATGTGAAATAAATAACATTCTTTCATTAAAAAACGCTACGAATTAATTCCAACACCTAATATAAAAAAAAATACAAATAATATCCTATCACTAAAGGAATTAAATGTTATGTTTATATTATTTGTGATTATTATATTGTTTAATATGCGAAAATATTTCCATCTAGATATGCCATTTTCAGGATTTTGCGATTACATGCATTGCATAATAACAAACAATAATTTATAATACACAAAATGGATCGAGTAATAACACAGCGACAGAATCAAACGTATGGCCGAGGAATGATAACCCTTTTTAAACTCGTAGCGATAAAAATAACAACGAAAAGGAGACGCGAGTACCGCGAACTTCATGAATTATGGATATCCGATGTGGGTGAGTAATGTGGCAAGTCGTCCAAGCGCGTGGTGCAAACTGCACTTATCCATTCCGCGTTTCCATACATCATCACGAACCGCATCGTTCAACAGAAAGACTTATTATCGATTTTAGTGATTAAGACGCATGCATTTTCGTCAGCGCTTCAATTTGTTTTAATCATGTTCGACATGTTTGCACCAAAATCTCTTATTTTACACGTGTTGTTTGTCTTTTGTCGTAAAATAGAATAAAATTATTGAAAATATTAAATCTACTAAAAAATATATATATATTAGGTGTTGGAATTAATTCGTAGCGTTTTTTAATGAAAGAATGTTATTTATTTCACATGAGCATTAAAAAATACATTAATGAAAGTACTTCCCATCACTTGTAAAACGCTACGAATTAATTCCAACACCTAATATATATATAAAATATTTGACTAATAAGAATTTTTATGTTAAATAATTATTATTAACAGTTGCCTTAAATTAAAATTTAATTGGTATTAAATATACGTTTTATGTTTGTTAGTTATACAGAAAAATTAATAATATCCCAAGATTTGCAAAGAAAATTATGTAGAGTTAATATATATATATCTAAAACAAGTAGAATAGTTTATAATAAGAAAGAAATGTAAAAAATCGAAGATAATTCAACGTTAGTAACATTTACTTTTAAAAAAAGCAACAATAAGAAACCATCATGATACGATTCCTTATTAAAATCCAAGACAAAGTTATGCCGATCTTTGCATATCTTGTTAAGAAAAATATGTCGGCATCTCTATAATATGCAGAAAATATTGATAAATCGAATGCACGTGCAGTTTCATCGAATGGACATTTGTCTCTCAAACAAATGTTCATCGAGTCGATGACGGTATATGTTGTTACAAATTTCATTTTCGATTTCCCAAACGTCTCTCTTTCCGGCTTTTCTTTACGAACCGCAATTCAATCTCCACTAGATACCTGTGATCAGATTCTCCGACGTATGTTCCGACAAGAGATTTCCTGGCGAGAGATACGACGGAGTACCTCTATTTTCGTTTTCTTGTTTTTAGTTATTTCATTGTTAAAGTATATATTAAGTATATATTTTATTTCATCTTTTATCGAAAGGAAACTACTAAAAAAATCTTTCAAAGGGAAGTTTCAATTTAAAGCGATAGAAATCGTAGGAAAACAATTTAATATTTTTTAAATTAATATTTTAACAAATCATTTTTATATCTTACAATATTATCATAATTTAAAATGATTATCGAAAATTATGTAATTTACGTTAACAGGAACAAAAATATTTTCCAACAATCTCTTGTTATAATAAGATGTTGTAAAGTTATTTTTTCGACGATTGGATCTTTATGGCAGTTTTTTAGACAGTAAGACATAATAAAAAACACATAAATATGGATATAAATATGAAAATTCACTCAAAAAATTCTAAGCACTAAAAAGTAGCAATAATAATTTTATTTCAGCAATAATAGTTTTATACGCTTTTGTATTGTTTAAAAAAATATTTTCTTTCTCCGTTTTGCTTAAAAAATAATTCATTTAACAGTGATATAGTCTTCAGCACTCTATTCGCTAAAAAATCCCAGGATAGGATCATAGATCCTCAATTATAAATTCCTATCGACTAAAGGCTCTCGCAAGGGATGCTTATCCACATAATCTAAACGCTTCCGTTATTGCTACCTTACAAGACTAACAATGACTTTTCATTTTTATCGCTCGCAAGATTTTTATCCCTCGTCTTCGAAAAGTTCAGCGAGAATCTCCGCGAAATCTCAAAATCGCAATCCCAACGGTTCAACACGGACTGTGCCGGACAGATTTCCATATGACACGCACATTCTAGACGACCACAAGAACCTCTGCATCCTTTGTGACACGCTCGTCCTTCGGTTATTTTCTGCAGAACCAGCGTTCCTTGAATCTCAAAGCAATGATGAAATTTTCGAAATTTTCCTCGGTCCAAGAAACGAGTAAGCGAGCAAGTTGCTGATTTACATAATTTCTCTCTGAATTTTTATAATATAAAAAGCGGAATCATGTCCTGATTAAAAGTTCCTTAAAGTTTCTCGAGTAAAAAAATATCAGTATACCTCGCTTCTCCACTCATAATACGAATCGCGATATCGTTGCTACCTTTCTCAAAGGTAAAATCGATCGTCCTGTGAGCCCACATTCAGAAGCTCTCTCATGTACCACTGAAATTCAGCGGTATCTACGGATAAGGAGGATATATCATTCTAAGATCCTTGAAATGCCATCAAAATCCTTGAAATACCATCAAAATCACTTTATCGCGAATGATCTCTAGAGCATTACATTCGATGCCCGCCAGAGTTCAACCTAAATCTCTTATATCAAGTATAGTACACGAGGTGTATCTTTGATTAACCTTTACACGAGAAAACCACTATAGTAGCATTGAAACAGTATTATATTTAAAGGCAAGAAATACAAAAAAAAAAAATAAATTACAACAAATCTTACTTAAGGAAAAACTGTAAGATTTAAAAAATAGAACCTCGCCCTTTAAAGGTTAATAAATCACGCAAAATCACATTGCATTATTCCAAAAGATTGACAACAATCTTTGAATAAATAAAATATTATATATATAAAAATATTTATTGTCGAAAAATTTATCAACTGCGACAATTTCTAAATTTCTCGATAATAAAATTAACATCTTTATGTGTATAATATTTTATTTGTTCAAGGATTATTGTAAATTTTTAAAAAAATTAGTATAACAGCAATTTTTCTCAGACCGAGTATGCATGTAATAACAGCGAGGCATTTAGTCGTCCACGCGAATTATTCTCATAATGGCGAAGTAAGTTTCGTCTCTCGCCGGTACGACAGCAATTTTCAATAAACGTCGTGCATGCGTTAAACTACTCTCCTGAGAATCACCCGAGGCGCGATAATGCGGTCTACGTCATGGTGACGCGGTTACGGACATGAAACCAACGCGTTTTTCTATACTCGTATTTCCATGAATTCACGGTAACTGATTTACAACAGGCCATTTGTAACGCCATGACACGCCGGGAGCCGCGAATATGTCTATTTATCCCATCCGGCCGAGGCTCACGTTCTGACATTTCTGACATGTCGCACCCACACGCGTAGAAAACGCATGGCACTGCGCCAATCTATTAAGGCCATCCACGAATTTTCATGCTGTTTATGATGGACAGGCACTCCCCTTGTCTAATAGAATTACTTTGAGCTTAACTTAACGTTACTAATTAAGAAATTGCAAAAAAAAAAACAACGCGCACATCAATTTCTTAATTCGTTTTTCTTCTTTATTAATCATTGTCAATGTATAACTTTTATTAGTTTTATATATAAGTATATAGGTATATATACACATTTAGTGCAAGAGAGTGGGAGAATTGCGAACACAGGATAAATGCGATATTAATGCAATAGATGTATTATTATTAGAGTAATGATAATTACTGTAATGTTTCGCAGTGACAATCCATCATATACTTTAGTTCGCATTATATGTGATCATAAAATGTCGTTTAAGATAAATCCATTATATGTTTTCAATGATTTTGGTTACGAGTAGTATACAAAAATTATGAGAATGGGAGAATTGCAAATATCTAAGAGCAAAATTAAATAAAAAAGTTAAAAATAAAAAGTTAAATTAAATATAAATGCGCGCGATTATTAATCAATTGTAGGAATTTTTAATTAAAGGATATTGATTTTAAATTACAATATTAAGATTCATTTTATTATTAATATAAGATATAATTTTAAACATAAAAAAAATAAAATTGATCACCTCGTGTGGCTGCGAGTAATTCCGAACGGCAAAAGAATCTTGTTTTTTGTTTAAACTTGTGATTTATATCGAAAATATATAAATGCTAATTATTGTAATTTAAAATCAATATAAATAATTGGAGCATCTTTTGAATACAGACTTCTATTAATTGATATAAATAATCATCGACTTTAATTTTTTTCCATTAATTGTAAGTGTATTTTTCCATTCTCCTATATATATTTTTCTTCTACGAGAGAGTGTAATTTATACTTCCCTGTCTTTAATAAAATCTTTACACTTTTCGCAAGAAATGTAATAAAGATGATTGCAAGTTTCGCCTAAGGCAAAAAGTCTATAAGTTTGTAGAAATTTATGTAGTGGAACAGTGACACAGCAAACATATGAATTGCTACACATTGCTATGGAATATATATTTCGTTTCGAGAATAAAACGTATTGCAAAATAAAATCTGAAATCTCAAAAAGCTTCCACCCACGCAAACGCCAACGCTGCCTCTGGATATACTACTGCCGACGTGCGAACAATCCGATCTTATTTACACCCTGGTATCTTTATCGCAAAGATATGAGATCGATATTGTAAACAAGGCTCGATGCGAAGAAAGAAAGGAAGTTAGAGCACAGATTTTTCAATATTTTCCATCCGGCCGAAGCAAACGCCGTAAATCGACGCGATACGAAGAATCAATTTAACCCACACAAAGATTATCTTTGAACGAAAAATGTCACGAGTATTTATTTTAAAGTTTCCACTATGAAAGAAAGAAGAAATATAATATATTAAATTGAGATATTCAATATAAATTTATGCTCGGAAAGAAAATTATTTAACTCTTAGTACACACGATAATTTTTCAGTTTTCTATATTATACACAATAAATTATTCGTACCTGAGTTAATTTTCATTACTTGCACAAGTATACAAAAATTATCAAATGATTTTTACATACTTTAACATCTTTAGAAAGTATTTATATAAGATTATGTATTTAGACAAAGAAAGGATAAAGACATTATTTAAAACTCGGTGCTTCTGGTATTGTATTTCAAAGAAAAGAAATGCGCAAGATACATTGTGTGTATTAAGAATTAAGAAGAGTTATAGATTTCCAGGAATATTTTTCCACGAGTATTTCCGTAAAGTAAAATGTAGAAAAATATTTCTGGAAATCTGCTTAAATCATTCTCCTTCTATTTTTCCTATTTTCTAAGTACTTTTGTAAAGTAAAACGTAAATAGAAAAATATGATAGCAGGTACTTACGAGAACTCAAAATTAACGCTGAATTCCCGAATACACTTCAATAGAAAAAGGACAAAAGAAAAAAAAAATCTTAACGCGATCAAGAGTGCGGCAAATAAATTAGAACGCATTGTTCCGAGTATAATGCGAAGATAGACCGATCAGAATTTATCACTGCACGAGAGATTCGTCAGCAAACAATCGTGCTATAATATGTTGTCGTGTGCTGCATCATTCACGATGTATTCCAGATTGGTTGACACGCCGGAGGGGTGAGACTGCATGTCACATACGAAATAAGCTGCGATCCACCCTCACAAATGCACGAGTATACTACTTGGTATCTCGACCAAGAGAATAAAATCCAATTCAGTTAAAAACCTGACCAAGTGGCTGACAGATGTAAAATAAAAGAGTAAAGATATGTCGCAAAAGAAAACAAGATACATTTAACGTAGCATTTTCATTCTTTTAACAAAATTACAAAAATATACCATGAACGTTGTATGTAAATATAACAAGTTAATATCAATAAATAAATATTGATATTAAGTAAAATACTGTTATAAACGGAGAAAGAGAGTTTCCGAGAAATATGATTGTAATAATCTTGCTAAAAATGAAATAGATCGCAACACATCTACTCTCTCATTTCAATAATAAATATCTTGGCAGTTAAATTAAGAATCCATTAAAGCAAAGTCCGATTGCAATGAGGTAAAACACGGTAAGGAAAAAGCAATATTAGCAAGTGGAGTGAAATGCGAGAAAGGAATGGAAAAATTTTAGTAAACAATTCTGTCTGCTACCGTTACCATTGATAAAAATAGTTTCTATATAGATGATTCTATTATTTAACAGAAGTAATAATGCAAATGAGATTAAGCTAATTAAAGTAATTACGAATGGCTTTTTCAAAGAATAATATCGAAGTGCTCCGCAATTATCTAAAAATTATTATACTAATTTTTATACGTAACAATTATTATACGTAATTGCGTTTCTTGTTAACGCAACTTTCATTAAAATAAAATTAAAATAAAATGAAAAAGAGATCAAAATAAAAATTTTAAAGAAGAGACGAAATTGATGTCAATGAAATATCATATTATATATTTTTATAAATTATTCAATTTACAAAATCTTTGAAAATCTTTAAACTATTCAAGTGAAATGAATGATTTATACACAGACTGCTTTGGAATTTGTATGAGAAAGTGGACGTTACAATTTATTCTGTAAAATTTGCACTTTATGAACAAAAATATTGGAAATAAATATTAAAATGATACTTTTCCGAGCTACTAAATATGAAGGATTTCTCTCTTTCTGGTTCGCATCCTCGTAGCGCGGTTTACAAATCGTTTATCTATCTCCGTATCTAATAACGTTTGCGTTTAAAAATTCCCTTTACCCCTTCAGGCAGAAATGTGCTTCAAAAGCGAATGCGGTTATTCTCGTTTCAATCGCTCAAAAAGCTTCGTTATGTCAAAATTCGTCACTCAATGCTCGTGATTGAGAAAACGATCGAAAACGCACTTGCGTGTTATAACGTTTTATCAAGAGATGAGTACGGGATTGGTTGTTAACGAACCAATGTTTTTCCATCGTCCAAGAAAAATATTTATGGCATTTCAATTTTTCATGTTTGCAAAAGTGACGAGATGGCCAACGCAAAATAATCACGATAGGTAGTTTGTTTTTAGAAAAAATAATTAAATACCAATGCACTACATAATGTCATGGGAGATTACTCCAGTTTATAAAAAATTTTATGTACGCAGGTATATGAAGTCAAGCACACATTGTTTATCTAAAAAAGTAATCATCTTTTATGGTAAAATATACATGTAAATGCGTGAAAATAACTGTAACGAAAAATAAAAATATTTTTCTTTTTCTCATATTTCTCGTACTTATTTTTCTTTACTTTAGAGCGAAAATGTGTTAAATGCGCGAAGTTAGCGCACACCATATTTTCAGTTTTGATTTTTTGGTATAAAAACTTCTTTTCATTTTGATAATTTGAATTGTAGAACCGTGAAAAAAGAGTATTACTGGAACTGTTACGTTTTTATATTATATAAATATATTATATTACATAATAAAAAGTGGCATGCTGACTTTAACAGATCCTACTTTTAGATATCCGTAAAGTTAGAACGGCATTCTATTAATATTAAAAAAATAATGACAGTAGCATTTTTTTATATAAATATTAGTTCTACAGTTATAGAAATAAAAAATGTTCCGCATTTTTACTAACTAAAAAAAAAAACAAAATTGAAGAAATAGAAGCTGAAACTCCGTTTAAAAATAATTGTAGAGCATAGAATTTTACTGGAACTAATGAGAAATGTTGCTGAAATTGATAAATCAACGGCATACTATCTTCCAAGTGTCATGATGTACATTTAAAGTCTATCAAAACTGGCAATTGTTAGAATGTTGTTTTCAAATTACACATATTAATACAACTCGAGGAGTACTAACAAGAAACCGTGCTCTCAAATTTGTACGTTACGTTTTATAGTTTTCATAAGACCATGTTCTGTTAAATATCAAAAGATGGTAATCAAACTTCTTCTGTTAAATAACATTTTGTTATTTTTAGCTTCTATCAAAAGCTCGTGTCAAAATGAAAATCAATCCGTTTCTGTGATTAGTTTCATCGTCCATATTAACTTATGTGCACTTAGTAAATATAAGTCAAATTGAATACATTTTCTTGAGTTAAATTGTTTAACTCCATTGTGTTTTAATCAAATTAACGATATATTAATGATATATAGATAGGAATAGTAGCGACCTATAAAAATAATTAAAAATAACTCAAATTCAGTATAATTTGATATTATAAATTTAACAATGTCTCTTTTCTCGCAATTTTAACAGACAATCGTTGTCGTTGTGAATTATGCAACATGCTATAACTCGATTTGTCTGCTCATATCCCGTCGTGAAATGCACTTAAAGCAGGAACGTGAGATAACTCGACCTAGAAATATTCGCTTATCGATCTCGCATACTCCTAGTGATTTTATAACGAAATTTACAAGTACCACTCGAATATCCATTAATTCGTATTAGATCTATTAGAAGATGATTGGCTAAAAAAAGAATCATGTATAGCTAAATGATCGAAGTTTCATACGCGTGCAAAATGTCTGCAAGTCTACAGAAGTTACCTCAGCCAATAAAATAATCCCAAATTAAAAATTAATTAAAAATAAATTTAATTAAATTAATCATTATACAAATATTTCGTTAATTATCCGTTATGAATAAATATATAACGTGTTAGTGTAGTTCAAAATAGATAATAAAAGTAAGTCAATATATCGTAATGCAAAATTTATATTATATAACTCATTATCTCAGAAACTATAAATAGAATAATAGATGAACGTGTAAAAAAAAGTGCAGAAAAAACTGTCCCACAAAAAAAATAAAATCATAAATAGAAACTAAATAATACCAGCTCATTGAGTATAAATCATTAAGATAAATTAATGAGTCACGCGAGCACAAAAAATTACAGTAGTAAAGACATAAATATAGTCAGCCGGACAAATTCTTCAATCAATAACAATTTCAATTTCCTCCCAAAAATGAGTTTTGATTCTTAATAATAAATGTATCGAAAGTTTACGTGCGTCTTACGGAATATAATTGAAACAATTAAATCCCTTCCCCCCTTCCAATTGAGAATAATATCGAATGTGACATACATATCACACGAACACAATATATTTTTTTAGTGATTATGAAAATTGTTATTATTAAATTATGGATTGTCTTTCAAAACACAATTACTATCAAATTATACATGCCATATATTATAAAAACATAAAATTTTTTTAAATTGTCTTATTTCATATTGTTTATCTTACAATTTATGCATATATTCAAATACGATAAATGTAAGTACATAGAAATAAATTTCAAATATTTCTCTCAATAGGAGAAATACATTGTTGAAGGCAATCATTTTATTTTTATGACATATATTTAAAAAATTAATTTAATTTTAATTAATTCACTTTATTTTTTGCATCAATCTAAAGTAATCACTAGTCAACGCCCTGTATAATTGAATTTTAATTAAAATTAAATTCAATAAAATATTGCGATGTACATGCAGTCCAAGAAGAAGTGACTTTATGCACGTGCAACAGGTGCACGTGTTCATTGAGCAACAGCGCGCGAAGTGAAATCGAGTGGTTGCCCTGTACATACATTATACGTTCATTTGCACGACAGCAAAGGACACTGACCATAAATTCGTCACGAATATCTCATGTTACGTAGGATAATCGACCATTGCGCAGCGTAACATATTATCACGTACAAATGAATAGATGCGATCTCTGCGAGCGCGGCAAACCAGAAATGTTATGTATTTCATACTCTGTTTAGTTTGCACTCTGTTTACGAATAGTTTCCGGAGTTTAAACTAACCTAAGATATGATCAAAGGAACTATCCTGTATCACGAACCGGTACATTTCCATTTAAATAGAAATCAGTATACTCTCATCGGAATCAAAATACGAAACAGCAGTTTCCTCTGAAGTCCTAAATACATGCACATGAAATACGAAGCGATTCAAATTATTTATGTAAACATGCCATTTCTTGTGCGTTGTTCTTTAATAATTTTTCCAAGATTCTTTCGCTAATTTTTCTTCAGCGAAAATATCTGAATACTTATAATTTTTGAAAAAATTATTATGAGAAACAATGACTTTTAGGAAATTAAATCAAGAAGAGAAAATAAATAATAAATATTTAAGTTAAAAGAAATTTATAATAATTTAACAAGATTTTAATTCAAGTTGCTTAAAACCTTGAGCTTAAAAATTAAAAGAAAAAACAAAACACGAATGTCTCAACAAAATTTCGACACAAAACTGATTAAGAAACTTGCCATTAAAAACAATCAGACGTAATGCTTCCTTATATATATATATATGTTGTTTAATTAATTTTATTATTAAATTATTGTATTATTATTAGCGTAATATGGTTATCAATTGTCATATGTTACGCTGCTAAATCACAGATAACATGATAAAAAATGCAACAGATAACACTCTTCCAACTGTTTTAACAGATGTAACCGCAACTGACTCATATTCATGAAGGTCATGGATACTCATACCCATCAGTAATAACCCGGATATTCAATTAATTGGAAAACTCGGAGCGCGTGAGACGCGTTAAAACATTCGTTTTTAATTAGATTATCGCATTATGAGTTGGAGCTTCTAGGAAGTAACGAATCATATAATGCTGATATTAGTTAAAGAAGAAATTAGTTACGTTTCTTGACAAAGAAATAGCGCAAAAATAATTAAAATTATTTTTTCTCTTAATTCTCTATCCTACAAACTTTTACATGCAATATTTATAATCTTTATAATACATAGCGCGAATTTTATGACAATAATCAAATCATTAATTTTAAATTTAGGTGGATTAAAACAGCATGTCCATAAATGTAATTGTAGATCCTTAATTAATATCAAGATTATATCTACATTAAAAATGTTTTATGAATAATGATCTATTTTGTGTAGTAATTCTAATCGACCACTTCATTTTATTAAAAAAATTAATAAAATTTTATTTTAAATACATCCAATTTACTAGATCCAATTTATTAGATGTATTTGTATTTAATTTCAATATCAAATTTGATATTTCAATGTTTAATCTATACAAACTCCATATTGCATTCGATAGCAACTCTTAATACAGAAATCTATTAATAAACTTTTCTCTGCCAACACCTATTGACTACCTATCGATTGAAAACTATTAATTGGCATCAAGAGAATGTTTTATTATTTTCATCATTTTACTATGTATTTTTCAAAAATATATGATCAATCTTCCAATTCGAAAAAAATGTTCGCAATAATAACTCTCAGTCGGTGATGTGTATCGATTTTTGCAAAATGTAGGTAAAACTAATGCAAGTAAAATCCATAAAAAATAACTCTAAATCGAATCAAGATTAATATTTATATGCACGATTTCTGATGTAAAATATGCAGGAATAATCATTTTTATTAACATTTCAAATAACAGAAACTTCAGAGATAAAATAATTGACAGATTATCTCTGAAGTTTTTGTTATATCTAAAATGTTAATAAAAATAATTATTCCTGCATATTTTATAAGTATGCAGGAAATCGTGCATATAAATAAATTGTTATAGAATTACTTTTTACAAATTTTTTCACGAAATTAATAATTACAGCATGAAATACTTAAAATTTAGAGAATTTATTTCGCTAAACCCCATCGTATCTCTTTATCTTTATCATATGCAAGAATGTGCACGATTAAAATATTTTTCCCATTCCAATTTTTTAATAATATGAGAAATATTCTGAAATAATTAAAATTATATAAAAATAAAATCATCTTGCTGCTGCCTATATTGGTAATGAGCGGTTTAATAACATTGATTACCAATATTCTAGCAGACATTAAATTCATATCACTCTAATACATTGACGTTACTAACGTCAATGTTGATACCCGACCCACCGAGATGTTACCAAAGCGTCGAGAGACATTAAATGGATCTAATAGATGTCAAAATGTTCTAATCTGATATTCCATCTGACATGCAAGTAATATCGATTTATCTTATAGTTTTCATATCTTGCTTGAAAACATAGATGCAACACAATAACAGATTTGAATGCTAATTCTATCAAAAATTGATCACAAATTTTTAGTGTGTATATAATTAAGGACAAATTAATCTTTTTCATACATTCGTATATTTATTTATTTAATATTAAAAAGTCGAGTGCTTTTTTCGACAATATAAACTAAAAAAACTTTTATTTTAATATTATAAAATCTTTGTATAAAATTGTTTAACATATAACATTAAAAAATATTTTTAATTTGCAAGATTTTTTAAGATAATTAATTTTTCGAAGATCAAAATTCTTCGAAGTTGAATTTACATAGACTGAATTTCTATTACAATCTTAATTACCAAGGTATTAATGTTAATTAGGACATTTGCATGCTAGAGAAGAAGAAGCTAGAGTCCTAAACTTCTCAAACAATCTATCAACGGCGAATAGGTGATTTCCGGAGTATCACGTATATCATAGCGAAGGTATCGGGGTTAAGTGCGAGCAATCATCCAATAAATTTAAATGTTAAGAATCGCATTTCATTGGTAGAGGTGCTCGACTCGGTAAAATATTATAGCAAGTCTAAGTAGACCAGATGTTGGACATAAACAATGGTACTTCATGATTATATTATCTAAACAAACGCTATATGTAATCCAATTATACAAACAAAAAAGAACAGTTGCCATACTATTTATTTGCGCATTTGTATCAACATTTAGATTTCGTTGGAATCTCAAGTATATGTCTAAAATAATAACATTCTTAACAATTTTAAAAGTTTAATTGTACATTCTAGTCTAAAAAAAATTATGTGGTACTTATATTAATTTACAGACATAAAATTGAATATCATTGTAGAATATATCTTTAAAACACTAATGTTTAGCAACATGTTATAATATAACGTTAAAATATTATACATAATATTAAAATTTCAAAATTCTCAAGTTTTCATATTTTCTTTAAACTATTGAATCAATTGTACGCAAATAAAATTTTAAAAATCTTCATCCAGTCCTGGCTTTTAGTATTTCAAGTAACTTAAAATTTCCAAATTATATTTACAAATGACTTAGTATATTCCTTACCATTATCTTAAAAATAAGTTTGTTCCTAAATGTATTCTTATGATTTTGATTATCCAATCGAACCTAATATTAATCTTCCTCATAATTGAACTTTAGCAAGAAATTTCTAATGGGAGGAGAAAGATTAAAGATATACGGAAGAGGGTCAAAGGGAAAACAACGAGCTGCCATTGACGTACCGGGAAAATGGCCGGAAGGTAAAACTAAACCAAAATTGATGATTCCACGATGGAACGTCAATCTTCGTTATACCACACCTCTATGCCAGGGCCATATCTCTTTTATCGAGAGCTTACGTAAAAGCCATGTAGAAAAGTTAAATCTTTTCCTCTTGACCGTGCGCGAGCACAAAAGTAAAATAAGAATTTAACTGTAGATATCAAACATACCACCATATGTCGTTCCATCACTTTTTTTCCGAGCAAATTCTCACTTCCATTCGATGACTCAGCTAAGAATTAAAAAACAAACGAAGCTGCAATAAAATTTGGCTGTTACTCGAAATAATTTACAACGTGCTTTATATACGATTTTATATACAGTGCAAAATTGACGCATGCATGTATGCATGTATGTATGTATATATATATATATATATATACACCACATTCCATATACATTATTTTTCACTGTGTTTTCAACATGTTTTCCAAAAAAAGAGACCTCGCTGTGGAAAATATGTATATACGACTTTCCTTTATTTTTATTTTCTGAACATGTAGGCGTGCAGGAAAACATCTTTTTACTTTATCAAAGCAAATTGGCCCAAAGAATCGCACTTGCATTTTTTTACTTTAATATTGCTTAGCCAACAATCAAGGGACAAGTACGTCAAACTCGTGCAGAATTTTGAGAAAGTAAATTTATTTAATTATAATTCATCATATTTTAAAAATAAAATATGCGATATTGGATAATCAAAATCGTAAGAATACATTTGAGAACAAACTTATTTTTAAGATAATAGTAAAGGATAGACTCTCTGACCATCAAATCATTTGTAAATATAATGGAAATTTTAGGTCACTTGAAATATTAAAAGCCAGGACTGAATGAAAATTTTTAAAATTATTTGCGTATATATATCTAAGAATGAAAGCAAATTGAAAAGTATCAAATCATGTGTTATTAATTTCTAGAGATGTCTTCAGACGATATAGCCAATGTACGCTAAATTGTCAAATATTGTACACATACAAACACATGACTGATAATGCATAATTATCCATGAATGTAGAGCAATTTAATGAATGTGTGCAAAGTTGGCTTATGTTGGTCAAATCGTCTGGAGGCACCTTAAGATTAAATGTAAGATTTATTTTGACAAAAGTGACAATTTAGTGATAATATACAATTGATAAAACGAATAAACGATAAAATCATGATGACAGGTAAAACATCAAATTCTTAGTAATGTTTCTAACAGCATTATATTCGTTAAACGTATTTATATATATTATTCCATTTAACTTTATCTTTACTAATAAAATTGGAAAACTTTGGAAATATACAATTTGCGCCGAGTATCCCACTTTTCCCGTTCAGTTTCATATTTCGCGCAACATCTTATATTTAAGCTACAGTTGATTAATGGCAACTCTCGATAACTCAATTTATTAGTATTGCAAATAGAGAAACTGCAATCTAAAAGAAACTACGGAATAGTTAACCCAAGGTTAATTAACTTGAATTGTAGACGCAGATTGGTTTTAAAGGTTACATTGTTGTTATTACGAAGCAACACGAGTTTCCCGATTTCGCGATAGGCGTTCCAACAATCGCTCGTTTCGTTTTATTTCTCGCCAATAACGATCGTTTTACGCATAGAAAAAGCCGCGACATATCAATGTATATGCGTAAGTACTTAAGTAAATGACAAATGATTAACAATGAAATGCAGAACTCAGCAAATTTATCTTCTCCTTTTTGCGAGACATGTTAAGATACAGCCCGCGAGTTTTCTTCTCGCAAATTAATCGCTCTCACAATCAAAAAATCATAAATTATACGCGATATAAAACCTTATTAGATTGGCTTGGAAGTATTTAGCATAATTACAAAAATTTATAGAATATACGTGACGGATATTTTATCTTTATATTTTTTGATTGAATATATGTAAATAAGTTGAGAGGCATAAAATAACAATTAATTATTTGAATATAATGCATAATAATTACGTTTCCAAATAGAATTTCATTCGAACGTTTCTAAAAAAAATGTTTTTAAAATGTTTTTCTATAAAAAAAAGATTTTTACTTGTTAATATTAGAATACAGATTCGATTATATAAATAAATCAATTAAGTACGACAAACATCAGTTATGGTCAAAGTTAGATGTTGGAATAATTTATTACATACATCTACGCATATGTATTTAAATAATTTTTATCTCAAACTGATTTGGAGAGGAAAATATTATTATTTCATGCTCCAAATCGAGAATCATCAGTGAGAATCATATATTATCATATATTATCATATATTATCATATATTATCAAACATAAAATTACTTAAATATATATATATATATAAACTTATATATATATATATAAATGTAATTCTAACTTTTCAATTTGATCATAACTGGCGTTTCTCATACTAAATTGATTTTTACTTGTATGATAAGATTTTCCTTAACTAAACAATATGCATGTAGAAGTAAAAATTTCATTTTCGCTTTATTTTTCTAAACAATTAATCCTTTGTCTGCAATCATATTTTTATTCTCTTCGTTTGCAATTTAGATTCTTTTTTGCTCAGCTCAAGCTCAGCTATTTCATTGTTCTAGTTCTTGAAAAAATGTAGAAAAATTCTGGATTACTTAGTTACTTTTTAATCTTTTTTCTATATTACATTACCAACAATTTTTAACGCAATATTCAATAAAAATTAAAATTTAAACAAAAATGAAGAAATTTGAGAGTAAAAGAGAGATTCTGCTTGTGTGCAAAAAAAGTCCGATTACAGATAGAGAATTAAATAAAACAGATTACAAGATAAAAGATTACAAATAGAGAGTTAAATAAAACCAACCAATTTTTATGTACAAACTGCCTATTTAAATTCGCTCTGCTTTCTTGGAAAAGTTTAAAAATAGAAGTATCCTATCTCTTCTCTCGTGTATCATATTTCCTCTCTTTACACGCGCGTGCACAGATTATATTATCGTAGATGATTACGTGCACGAGCGCAAAATCGCTGCCTGTCCATCACAATTTCATTGAACTTGGTAGATAAGATCGACAAGTTAGTGGGCAATGAGGATCAAAGACGGGAAGCTTATAAAGAGTAAATGGGAAAATGCGAGAGCACGGCGTAAGATAAACAAACAGCGATGCGTCAAGTGCTTCCATGTACATACTGCGAAGCCGTTTCTTGAGTTGTGATTACATAATTTTGGAATCCGATAGGATTCTATTTTCATTTGAGTCAAAAATATGTAGGAATTTGCGGATCTCTCTCATTTGCAAAATGCTAAAACGATAGTCTTCGAAAAAACAAACACTATAAATAAAGTCATAAAATGCAAAACGACATAAAGTCTAATTTTAACTACTTAGCTACTTTTTAATAAACTGCAACAACCGAAATAATTATGTTTTTATAATCAAGAATAAAAAATGTATAAGATAGTATAATTTTACATTTGACGTTAGGAATCATCAATTTTATAAGCAATAAATATTTCAAAGCATTTTCATAAAATACTATAAATTTGAGATTCTAATTTGAGATTAAATATTTTTTTTAATTGTATAATTATTATTATTATATTTTAATATTAGCTACTTTTATATAAAAAGGCAGCTAAAATTATTTTAAAAAGTATCTCAGCAAACAGGACAATTAGTAGAATCAAATTCATAAACGCATTCTTTCATTTTTGTTTGAAGCGAGCGAGAAAATTTTTTCGTTATTAGATAAAGAATAACTTTTAACATTTATTAAATGTGATTATCAACGGTTATACAGCATTCGATTTTTGTACACATTTTCTGCTCAGTATGTTAGATTATACCGTTAATTTTACTCAAAGTAAGCAATGTAAATTATTCCATGCCAATGCAGGAGAAATTAGTAAGGTTACAAAAGCCAATTCCGCGCATATATTAATAATAATAATAATAACGGTAGCTGTAACAATGAAACTGCAGTTATTTTATTACGTTCATCAAGTGATCAAACAATAAAAAATCTGTCACACATCGATATGTTTTTGCATTAAATACTAATATGATGCAGTGACCGTATAATACATTAGACCGCTATAATAATTTACTACTAATATAGGAAGATATGTGGCAATAACTGCTCATTAGCATGTCGATTCTACTTAATTAATTTTATCGTAATTGTCAGAACAAAGTTTAATCTCATCGAGTTGCATTTTCATCAGCGTTCTTATTCGTTTATTACAGCTATAATATAAAATAATGATAATTCGTTACAAAGTCTTTTTCTAGTATAAATATTATTTGTATAGTTTTTATTGCGCAATTTTGAGAAAAGATTATATATAATTAAGAAATGATCAATTTTTATTGTTTTTCTGCTGTATCAATGTAAAATATTTGTTAATGTTTAAGAAATTGTATTACTAATTTTGAAATTATAAACGTAATTATAAGACGTAACATCATAAATAATAATTGCATATTCTATAGATTATTTAAAGTTCAAAATTCCGATATAAAAATGTCGAGGTCTCAAAAGCTTTCGAGTTATAAACATTTCTTTTATTCTGTAATGAAATATTTAAATCTGATGTTTTTCTTTGCTTTATTTCAAATAATACAAAATTAAATTGTAAATAAATATGTAAGTAGATATGAAAGATTAAACACAGTAAGAATAAATAAAATTAACAATCATTAATTTGTTTTATTGAAAAAGTTTCTTATTTAATAAATTGATTGTAACATGTGATTATAAATTACGTGCGACTAAAATATTTTCTATTCTTCTTTTATTTATGTGACGTGCATATAAATATATATTAAATTTATAAAATTTCATATAAAAAATTTATTGAAATATGTACATCTTCATGATGTTTTACGTTTCCAGTAAATCTTATCCTGTAGAAGCACTCACCAAGATGCACAGCAGCAGAGTTATAACATTACGTTAATCTATAAAATATTAAGTACATCGGATTACAGTAATATCCAAAATAAGATTTCGAAGAAGCATTGTGTAGCGCACAAATCTTTTACTTTTAATAAATATATAATAAATTTATAAACCAATTAATTCCTTAGCATAATCTTTTTTCTTTTTACAATTCAAAAAAGTATAAACTTCTACAAAATTCTACAAATAATTTTTTTCTCCTAGCTCATATATAAAATATCAAAATAAATGACTCAAATAAATTATTTGCAAATAACAAATAATTGGGAGGTTCAACACACAAGCAAAAAAGACAAATTTTTATTTAAAGTTAAAACTTCGCAAATTCGGTTGAACGCATTGGAGTGCGTATTAAAACCGTTGCACTGTTAATTTTAATCTGAGTGTAAAAGTAAAATATATTTCGAATTATAATATAAAGTACGTATTTTATTTAACAACACAATGAGATATGTTGGCAATTTCACGGGTTAATCGATTTGTAATATATATTTATATTAAACGCACATCTTTATGTCAATTTGTATTTGTCAATTTGTGTCAACGACAATTTTAATGCGCATTGACAAGGGATCTATCACAACTGTCTGGAACAGAATCGATTCTTCTTGAAGTACAATATATTATCAAACACAAAAATTTAGAGTGTGTATTTTTTTATATCGGTCCAATCTCAGATTTTCTGGACACTTGTGACAAGTTTCTTTATGAATGCGTTGAATTCGTTATTACTATTCGTTATTACTATTCATAAATATTACTTACTCTGTGGTTGCTCCGCCGACGCCCGATGCCTCCTCCTCTCAGATTTAGTCACCGCACTTATTTTTTTCTGCTCTTTTCTCTTCTCACATAACACTCACTCACGAAAACTTACGATCACATACTGATTACGGTAATTATTAAAATACAACTGTAGGCGAGATATTTCTCATGCCTGACGTTATAACTGCATGCGACTCACATTTAATTACTTTCCAATACAAGATTAACCCGATGAGAACAGATTCGAGTCTACATTAAACCCACGTACTTTACAAAGTGAACAAAAATTCATTGAAATAATGTCTACATAAATATAATGTGACATGAGTTGACATGTCAACAAAATATTAAAATTTCAACTTAAATTGCATTGAGTGAAAATCAATGTGAGTTTATTCACATGAATTTCATATTATTATCTTCTAGTTTTATCCCCGTTAAATTTTATCAGTATGTGGATTATATATATATTAAAATCTATACGGAAATGTCTACGTAGTCAAAAATATGTAACAGTATCTACGTAGAATTCATATTCAAATTTTAAAGAAAATTTATTGCAACGAAGTTACAACGTTATATTTATATGAATATCACATCAATGAATTTTGACCCACGTAATTCATATAAAATACGTAAAACACTCGTTCTTATCGAGAACGCGAGAAATGTATCGTGAAAATCTACGAGCCACTCGATAATCACGACTGTTTAGCAAATCATCAAAATATGAATAAAATATGCAGCTCTTTTATATAAAATATCAAGCTACTTTCAATAAAAGCGCGCCACGCAAAAGTCAATTGTTACGAGATATTTTCTATGAAATATTACTTGTGAAATTGTTGATATGAAACGTTATTTTCTATGCATTCTCGATTAATTATTCATAAATGGTCAACATATCGCGAGCCCTCTGTTGCTCGAATTACGTGGAAAGCGATTCACGTATTATTCCGCGCTCTTAATTCGTATACATCAAACAATTTTGCGAATTTTATTATTATAATTTGATAAAACAAATTTTTTAATATTATTTGGAAAATCACAATAATATCCAAATATCGTTGTAAAGAAAGAGCCTTTGATTGTGAATATAAAATCCGCGAAAGATCCAAACTAATGTATCTAATTATCGTCATAAAAAAACTAGATTCGCTCGCGAATGAGTATTACAAAGTAATAATTTGAAATAACTTTCCACTTTTTATCATCTCGATTTCTATCGAATAAATCGCGCAAAATATTAACACATTAATAATCAACCTCGACGAGTTTACGAATTGGGAATCGTGAGAGTCGAGAAATCGTGCGAGAACGACTAATAATAATTCCAGAAGGCGTCTTATCATTCTAAAGTTGAAGAAAGAGATGAAGAGTAAGTTGTACCTCGGTTAAAAAGTTGATCGCAAATTGTGAAATCGAGACTTAATTAAGAGTCTATTCTGTAACTCTTGACGACTATAACTGTGTCGTTGCACATCTTTTTTAGCATGTACGAAACCTGCGTGACGACATTGCGTAACATTATAATTGCTAGTTATTAAGGGGATGCTGGAGACTTAATAATCGATATTACAATTGTATTATATAAAAATGTCCAAATTGACTGAACGAAATAAAAAATCCTTTTACAGGATTAAAGTAGATTCAAAATTAGGAAGTGATGCAGTGGACTTTATATTAAAATCGAAAAAAATTAAGTAAGTTTTTAATTTTTTTTTCGATTTTAATATAAAATCCACTTCTTAATTTTGCGTCTACTTTAATCCTGTAAAAGGATTTTTTATTCTGTTCAGTCAATCTGAAGATTTTTATACGACTGTAATAATTAGGTAATCACTCCAGCATCTCCTTAAGAGTTACAGAATAGGCTCTTTAATATTTGCCGATTAGTTTCGACGAGCAATGATAGATACGCAGAACAGCTCACGCCACTACTTATTCGATCGAGTGTCTATGACTGAATGATAGCGCGTCGACCTTGTATGATTAGCGCGGGGCGGACACATGTTATGGTTATGGCATTCCAGCCTTGTTTACGCATCGCTGTACGCCGTTAAGGGACATACGTAATTGCTTTAATTTGAATATTTCCATAAAATATTCAATGTATCGAATTCTGTGAAAAATATTCAGGGTATCATGGAATATTTCGCGTACGCCAAACATCCCGATTCTCACGTTTTAGACTAGACAAAGAGATTATTGTTGATTTGCGTTTTGTTTGTCACATATAATATATAATTTGATACATTATTTAGCAAATATTGATTATACGTAATATTATCCAGTCTTTTCTTTACTGAAAATTTATGGATAGTTGATTAATTATGTCATATTGAAATATTAAATCTTATTTGTTTGAAGAGTACAATTTACTTTTTGTTTTAATTAAATAAGTATTTTATGTAAATTAATTTTTTTGCTACTAATTCTTTTTCTCTTGCTTATGTTTCGAGAGGAATCGATAGACTAAGAATTGTGATTTTAAGTTTTAACAAACTAAATTAAAGGATTAAATTGCTCTGCGAAAATTATGTGTAATTAAGCATAACTGTTTAAATTTTCAATAGAGATTATATATTAAAATTTAATCTTATTATTAGTAATCAATACATATTTGTACGATATTTAAAAATATAAGAAATATAAATATAAATATAAAAAATCAAAAGACAAAAATCAGCGATTATAAAATTATTATTATCTGCATTACGAAAATCAATAATGTGATCAACAGTGCAATTACTGTCTTAACTCGAAATCTATTATGTACCTCGACATTTTGTCATTATAGAATTTAATTAATTTTTCAACTTAATACTTTTCATTAAAATACTGTAAAATACAATTGCGGTTATATTTCTTTCTACATCCCGTGCAGATATAAAACAACAGTAAACGAAAAGCACGTACACAGGCAGTGAATAGAAAACTAAAGATAAATAATAGTGGAAAGTAAAGATAAATGACAGTGAACGACTAGTCGCTAACATAAATCGAGACTTAAACGCGATAAATTAATGTAGACAAGAATATGAGATGCAAATAAGTCATTACGAACAATTATATGCATACAAAAATTGTATGTGCTCATCACCATGATGAGTCTGATCGAGCAAGAAAGCGCGAACAAACACGAATGAAAACAAGATTTAATGACCACCTCTGATGACGATTTGTATTTATAGAAGCAAATTGTTCGCTCGTGTTGGTTCCTGTTCGCTCGCTTGATCTAAATTCGATTTAACCCTAACTATATTTGTTACTCCATCATATTTGTTACCGTAACTTTCGTAAAAATAGACATATTTCAATTAATTTTCTTTCAATCGATAGAGAATTGATTAAGGAATAAGTCCACGTGTAAAAGTCGATAGAATTAAGGAGCTCCGAGATATATAGGTTTAAAGAAAAAGAAAAGTTTAAGAATACGAAAAAATCTCCATTTAGCAAATTGCATTGGGGCTTCTGGGATCCCAATGACGTGTACAATTAGGATCGAGAAGTGTATATGTGTATCTATATTACTTACTTTCACGGGTATGCAGAATATAATTAACAGAAGATCAGCTGTAGCCAGACCACCCAAGAAAACGTTCGTCGGTGTCGCCGGCAATGGCCTGAGTCGACAAAGAGTCGAAGCAATGATGATGACGTTACCTGAAAAAAATTACAATTCCTTGACCGTAAAGAACCAATGATATTGTTAGAGATTCCAAGAAGAACTTCCGAAGGAGAAAATCTTCGGAATATTTTAAAATGAAATTAAAGAACTGAAGTTCTTAATAATTTTTCCTGGCTAATGTAGAATCAAGTAATATTGCGATTCAATAATTTACATTTGTCGATAGATTTAATATCGCAGATGAGCATTATTTTGTAATTATCTCTTGCGGATAATTGCAAAGTCGTTTACGATGGTGATGTTGTGAAAGTTAATTACTACGGGAAATAATCGAGTTTAAATAAATTATTTTCCGGGATCGATTTTATATAATTACCGTATATATATAATTGTATAACAAGCTTTATTTTATATCGCGTCGTCAAAAAAATATTTATATATTTGCACCGAGTGTTTATTTATTTAACGATTATTTATTTAACGATCTATTTAGTGGAGAGAAATGTTAATGTTATGATTAACTGATTACGTTGAAACAAATTTCGTCATTGTCAAAATCTGTCTCTCTCTTCTTGTTTCTAAATTATAATAACATAATTACTGAAAATCGAAGCATGTCTGCCAATTGACCGCGTTTCATGAATTCCGGCTTCAAATCTCACACTTCAAATCCCGATTGTTGTTAACAATTATTAATAGCCATACATCAAACGAAACAATTGCCGCACTTTGGGAAACCGAGAAATACAGGAAACTGTGTTTGGTCGTGCGAATTGATGAATTGGTGATTCGAGATCCCTACAACTTTGTACTCGAAATGACTTGTATTATACTGGTAACTTGACTATGATAACATAACGCTGTATAATTAAGAGCATATTAGGCTCTACTGCACTTTGCAAAGAGACGTTTGCTGTGGTTTCCATGTGAGAAACAGGATTTGTCGTTCGCAAATACTCTATTCACTACACCGTGTCTGATTCGCCTGTTTAAGACGAATTACGAGTATTACTTCGCTTCTATTTACCATCCAATTAGCGATTTTGCGGAACTGGAATGTCTCATCAGCAACATGCGATGATTTTTTTTTTCTTTCGTAATATACTCCATAATGAAAAATAAGGCAACTACTCTGTAATTCTCACCGCAACACGAGTGCGATTTAATGTAAAGCATAGCATTACGTTGTTGTTCATATAGTAAATCACGAGCGAGAGAGTAAAATCTTCTGTTTCTCTGTTGTTAATATAAGCGCTATGTCTTATATTTCAACAATTGTTTTTTTTTTAGACATATCGCGTAATTAACGATTCTGCAAATGTTTCTTTCACGATTATTTATTAATCGAAAATATATATCGACATCTCTCGCTTCCTAGAGTAAAAACAATTTAATAAGGACGCAATAATAAGTTAATTTAATAGCGATAATTGATTCATAACAATTAAAGTTTCAATATGTTTCAAAATTATTATTAAATTCACTAATTAATATTTTAATTTTAGCAGTTTGACTTCAAAAGAATAAATTAATAATTGTAATATACACGTGTAATATACACACATTGAAAATGTATTTATAATGTTTCGCACAAATTTTTTAGTACTTCATTAACACGCAAAAAAATATTTTACTGCTTCAGCTATTAGAATTATTGCTGTTTTTTATATCTGATAGAAAATTATGTATCATATGCATAGAATTTATAGCACAAATCTAAATTCTATCTCTATCATCTATATAATTAGATGCAATAATACATATCGTAATATTTGTTAGAAATTTATCTATTTTATCTAATTTTTCGTACTTAGATCATTTTCGTTATAACTGATCACTTTTTTGAGTAAAAACTTTTTGCAAAATTTTAATACTTAAATTAATTATGTTAAATTAATTATCGTAAAATTTCATTTAGATTTTTTTACCATTAGTTTTTTTATCATTAGTATCAATAGTTTGGAAATTATTTGATTTATTGAAATTCTGAAACTAATTACACCGGTAAAACTTTAGAGATAAGTTAAATTAAATAAAATTGTTAAAAAGTTTGTCAAAATAGTTTGTTGAAATAGAGATTTAAACGAAGCCGCAGCTTGCTCGAATCTCTACTGTACAGTAGAAATTAATCTACGCTTTAAAAAATAAACGGCTTTCGCTGTGTTAAAGTTATAGAATTCATAATACAGTACAATTCTGTGTGTATACCACTCTAAATTACATTATATATCGAATAAACGCAACAAGAAGCTATATCATATTAATATTCATGTAACATTAATATTCATCAAGCTGTTAAAACACGGTTGAACTTACAATTACTTCGTATGATTAGTTATGTCGATTAATTTAGGAAAATAGTTACGTAAAATAGATTTTATAGACAAGTCAATAAATTAAATATAATTTTCTGATGTCAAATTAAAGATGATACACTTAAATGATTATGTAAAAATCTAACGTAAAAGAATAATAAGAATTAAGAGAAAAATTTAGAATATAATATATCTATTTTAAGATGTTTTAAAATCATTATTTCTTTACAAATAAAAACATTACTTCTTTAAAACAGAAAAATATATATCTATGTATATCTCTATTTCACACGCATATTGTTCAATTTATTTAAAATATTCTCGTTGACTTTTAATAATTTTACTAAATACTATAAACTTCGATTACGATATGTTGATCGATTCTATGTAAAATGTGTTGATATTAAAAATGTTTGTATACGTATTTATTATATTTGATTTATTGACTTATATATATATACAAAAGCACGAAAATATTAAACTTACCGATTAATCCGAGAAAGAACGTCAAGGTGTAGACGACCAAAACAGGAGCCAATTCCGCCCATTCAAAGTGATTGAAGGAATCATTGATATCGTAATCAGGAAAATCCGTCACGTTGGTGCTGTTCGATTGAACGTCGTCCACCAACTCGTCAATGGCCGACATCACAGTGAGATTATCGAGAACCATTTTTATCGAAATCATGTATCGTTACTCCTAAACATATATTATTGCCACGCGGCTTCATGTCTTACTAGGGTTGCCATCATTTTTGAAGACAATGCATGGAAATATGTATACGTAATTAAGAGAAAGAAGACATGTAAAAGAATCTATTTTTATTTGATATTTATCGGCGTTTTTTGCATATTTCTATGTAAATTTGGATTTAAAAATTTTGTTTTCAAAGGGCATTTAAATGTAGTTACATAACAGTTATACATGCAGTTATTAGACTGCTCAACGAGAAGTAGGACACATGGCAACCCTAAGTTTTACACACGACCGAGCTTTCATGGAGCATTTCGCTAATTCCGGTACTGTCCAGGTATCCACACAAATTGAGTTTCCTTGTTTTCATCCTAGCGTGATTCGTCGTCACTGAAAAAAAGCAAAGAAAAACTATCAGCCTGCGATATTTTATTTAATAAAATACGTTCGTATAAAACTGCCACAAATTGACAAGCATATTTTATCTATCAATAGAATTCATCACAAGATAATCATTTTATTATTTGAAATATTTATTATAAACTCAGGAAATAAAGAATATTAAGTCTATCAAAAAAATAGAGAGAGAGGCATGTGAAAAAATATTCTATATAATTATTGAAAAATTGAAAAAGAAATTAATTAAAGAATATTGAAAGAAGTATATAAAATGCAAAATTTCTTTTGTTTAATTTTCGAGAATCGGGAAACCTTAAGAGAATGAATTTGACGTAAACGTCTAATTGTATAATGCTATAATTGCTATAATTTAATGCAGGTCGCATTCATAACTTCTAAAGGAAGCTTTGTGCCAGAGGTACTTTATATTCGAAGAAGGGCGCTATCCACAAAGATCAGCGGCAATTGTGTTCCCAGAAATTATTCGTTCTGTCTATCGACGCAGCGTTATCTACAACAAACGATCTCTTTAATGAAACATCAACTTTAGTTTGACATATACGGGAACTAAGAGCCTGACAGCTCTACCTTAAGATAGTTCTACAGTAAAGTGCCGAAAATTTGTGGTGTCTCATCAAGTGCCTACCCAAAATCACAAATATTTGCAGAATTTGGATAAAATATTAAAACTTATAGGTATGTGTATATTTTAATAAAATAGTATGAAATAGACAACATTTAGTGTGCAAAATTAATGAAAAAAAGAAGTTGATTTCTTGTACAATTTGTTCTTGTAAAAATTCGATATCTCACCATTTCAACATTAAATATCTTTCCAAAATGATCGATGATGTATTACTTTTTTGTACCACTACAATCGTAATTTCTTTAACTATCATAATCTCTCTTTTTTAAAGAAATCTATGATAATTGTATGCAATTAATCAAAAAAGGCCTTTATCATTAGATTATACATTAAAAGTTACATTTTCAACATTTTTTTCTCTCTTATTTCGTCGAACCTACCCTAGAATTTTGCACACGTCAAATTTGGTACTTCAATTTCATTATATTAAAAAATTAAAATTTCTATGCCAACTCGATTTACTGTAGAACCACTTTAGGTTGTAAACGTGTCGCGTTTCGCACGCAGGCGAACCAACAATCGTTTTCCGATCAATAATCGACATATGCCATTCGTCATAATGCAGCGAGATGCAGCCACTAAAACGCATCACATATGATTTATGCGCATAAATTTTCCGAGACAGAAATGCGTATCTGCAACATTAACATCGAAAGTACACTTCGAGGAAAAGAAATTTATTCCGTAGACAGTGGAATAAATAAAATCGAAATTGAGAGAACTAAAAACATGTAGATTGCACGTAATGTCGTTTATCTTAAAATCGCTATATTGACACTTAGTTTCGGTTTCCTTTAGATCTTGAATTCAGAAATGTAACAATCCAAACAATTTTCAATCCTACACTCATGGAAGAATTCACATCGGAAGAAAGAGCTTTTAATTAGAAATTATTTGAAGAAAATTTCAATAATTTCTCCAGCCACCGAAATTCCAAGCGTTTAATTAACTCTAATGCTCTTTATTTTATACCTTTTCTATATGACCTTTATATATTACAAGAAAAATTTAAAAGTAAAATTTCGTAAGTAAAATAAAAATTAAGCCTTCCCAGATAATATGCATGTCGCATAAGATATTTAAAAGACATCTTTTAGACATAAGACGTCTGAAGATGTCTTTTAGAGATATCTTATACAACATATATACATATATATATATATATATAATATATAAAATATCGAAATTTTTCTTACTCTACTTACATGTATGTACACACGTGCACGCGCAAAATGCACAAAACCTGAGGTAATGCCTGGAATAAGACTGATTACTAAAGTACTGTGAAGTGACGCCTCAATAAATGCCCATCGTATTTCATTTAACAGAGCGACCGCATCTCGAGTCGAATCCTTCAAATAGAATAGTTCGCATGCTTTAAATACAGCTTTGTAATAAACATTTACGTCAGGAAAACCACGCAGTTTACATTTCCTGACACAAATGTTTCCAATTCATTGTAGTTCGACATTGTGCATCAAGCCCCGCTTGTAGATCGAGGAGTTTACTCAAACGCGATCGAATCATGTCGCGATCGCTGGATATTGAATGCTAGTGCATTCCATGACGATGCGTCCATTTTTGAAATTGCATTATATTCGTTCATAATACTAAATAACATTTTATATCATATTATAACATATTATACGAACTTTTGCACTCGCATTCAGTATTTTATACATATAATAAAAAAAAACGGTATTTTCTTTTATAACAACCGCAAAATTATTTGTTTTATTATTATATATATATATTTACCACTCCAAATAAACAAATCAAATGTATTTCATTGAAATACGAGATATGTATACTTTCGTCGTCACTATGAAAACAAATGATTTTTTTGAAAGTTATAAGAAGGAATAATATCTTTTTTATATTTTATCACGCGTATAATTTTTATATATCCATATATATATTTAATTAGAAAAGAATAAGATTAATAAGTATCAATATTAAATAACAATCAACAGGCTATGATATAATCATATTATAAAGGGCAAAAAATCAAAGATTTTTAAATTACTACGGCGGATATACAGGTAGCTATTTCTTTAAGGTCGTCATTTGACACCTTTTCGGACCTTTCTGTTGACATATCCGATGAGGAGCAAGGATTCCATTTCCGACGGAGAAAATCGAATTATCAAATACAACGAAGCAGTGGCATTGCAACTCGGGATCGCAAAATATATTACGGTCGCATCTGTAATGCATTTCCCAAGCGAACTATATTATACGAAAGGAAAACGAGAGAAAAATTATTTAAATATAATGATGGTGTATAGTGAGTTAACTTGCGGTCTCGAGGCATGTTTAACCGTGTTCTCTAATGATACAAAAAGACGCTATGTAAAACCAAACAGTTTTTTGCGATCAATCTACAATTCGCAACTGCAATTTTCAGTCTGTGTACATGTAGCTCGAGCATTTTAAAAATCGTACACGAGATCGCCTAATAGAAAGAAGTCGGGAGGCGAAAATTCTTTTTTACTTCCATTTTCCGGACTCAATACATAAAAAACTATAATATACATATTTTTATACAACTATATAATATAATATTTTTATCGTTTCACATTTCACTACTTTCTTAATTTATTAACTTATTAATTTATCAACCCACCCTCCTCCCATTATTATTTTACCGTTACTCTTAACTTTTTACGGTTTTGAGAAAAACGCATTCAAAGTTTCAAGTTTACTTTTAAGCAATATATAAATAATTTCTTTTGACTTACATAAAATCATCTATTCCAAGGCTGTATAATAAATCTTCTGTCGACATTAATCCTTGTCAAAATCGAATTGGCTTGCCTACGATGTTTTCTTCGTCATTCATATTCGTCGTTTATATTTTCCGCTTATGCGGTACTCATCTGCTTTTATTGCATACTAGTGCACATTTGATTCTACAGCAATCTCCATAGCTTGCATGATTTGTAATAATGACAATGTACCTTCATTATACAAACATACTGCAATTTGTACAATTTTTGTGCCACTATGTTATACTTTTGGAACAATCTTCCAAATCAAATTATATATCTCTCTCATTATTATGTTTGTAGGTAAAAGACAAAAGATCTCGAGCAAAGAAACATGTACTGACATATACAGACAAACGAATGGAGTCCCGAGCTCTGCGGAGTTCATCTAGCGGCGCTCGATCGGCGTAAAGCTTATTTCTTTAACATGCTTTTAATTATAACTTTTCTATTTTTATGTATCTATTTCGAGTATTTGTAACTTTAGGAAAATAATCTTTCATATTATAAAAAAATGCAAAAATTGAAAAATCGATTTTTTTAACCTAGGTATATGTAATCCCTTAACTTCATAAAATTTATTAAATTAAACTTATCAAATTTATTAATTTATTAACTTTATCTAATGACTCTCAATTTATTTATTATACATATTTATTTTTGTATTTATTATTTCAATGTGTGACCTACCATTCATTTTTTAATTATTTTTAAATCTAGACTTCTCAACAAATTAATTTATTTTCATTTGCGATTTATTCGCTTGCTGCGATCTTGAAAACACACATTCATTCGATATTCAGCCATGCAACTCTGAAATAATTCTGAATCTTGATGCAGTTGGTGATTTCACTTGCAGATCCACATTAATAAAACACATTAATGCGGAAAGTACTATAGGATTGATATGTTTTATCCTGCTGATGATGGCTACAAAGTTTAACCAAAATGTTCTTCTACATTAAAATGTCTTCTTTGAGCTACTAAAAAAAAATTATAAACAATTTATATCGTGTACCGCTGATTAAAGAAATCTATTACTCTTCACTTACACATAACATAAGTAGTACTTTTGATTACTCTCAGAGGAAGAGAAGAAAATTTGATATCGAAAGAAGCGAAACTATTCGATTAATTTGAAGAAAGACTTGGACATAGAATTTCTACTAAGGAAAAATCGATTCTGAATTCACTACAGAGTTTGCGGTCGATGTGAAACGCACGACTCATGGGATGCTTGCTGCATCAGCGGGTTACATTAATTGCGTCCAACTACTACCATTCTACCAAATTCAATTTTAATGCTTTCCATGACCGGAGTTCGAATTAAGCCCTTCTAGTCTCGCGTTGAACGATTTTATTTCTCGTAGTTGCGGAAACGTGATGGAACGCGCGAGCAAAGTTCAACAAAGAATCACCCACACATAACAAATAGCATTACCATACATTCTCTAATAACTCGCAAAAAAATGTCCGACGTACAAACAGATATTCTATTCACGAATAAATAAAACGCTTCCCGATTTGAGCTAAATGAGATATTTTTGCGTCGGAACGAATTTACATGGCATTGCGTAAATTGATGCATATGACACTCTGTCAACCTAAAAACGAGATTCGCAAATCGTTATATATTAAAAATGACATGCATTTGTCGCATAGCATCTAAGCACAGCATAAGCTCTAACAAGTAAAATATCTCAACAATTTGCTCGCATACGACTGCGTGCGCGAATATTTTAGTAATATGCAAATAGCGTATACGACGCGACTTCTGCAGCATACCAAGAAAAGACCTTGCAAAAAACAGAATTCTGTATAAAGATATTTATATTTCGTTCTACTAAGCATTTCAAGCTTTTAAAATATTTAATATTTTTTAGAATGAATTTGACAAAAGGAATTTCCAACTGCAGAAAGAAATGCCGAATAAAGCTGTGCATAAAAAAATCACTGTTTTGATAAAAATGCAGTAAAAACTCATATATATTATATCTTACGTTTACAATTCTTTAAATAAAGTTATTGTTAAAATTATAGAATTGTCTTAAAAATAATTATAAACATATATTATTTCTCTCTCAAAATAATTCCTTGCTTATTCCATTTTTAATTTCAATCTATTGTATCGTTTCATGAATTATTATAAATTATCATAAATAATCTCAAAAATATAAAATATTCTAATTGCGCTTTTTAAGCACAGAAATCGCATATTAATGTTTTACACATGTTGCCTAAAATTGAATGTGACATATGGAAGAAAGAGAGAGAATAGCAGATAATCTGTAAATAGTTACACATCAGCAATCTGTCAGGATGAGAACATTTTCAAATTTTACGACAGTAAATGTTTCCGCATCGACAAATATTATGTGCCAGTATTAAATCCTATATATATTGAAAGCTAATTTTATCTGTTTATACAACCTCGTTGTACAATATATAATAGTAACCATAAAAGCATACTTAATAGAATATAAAATCAGAATCGATTTATGATAAAATTTATTTCACATAAACATTAATGTCATAATAAATATATCTCATTTTTTACAATTTATCTCGATATTAATTAACGTATCAATGGAATCTTTATTAGATAATATGTGATATTTCCTAGAGTAATAAATTGTACCTCATATAATTGTACGTTTATATTTTCTTCTTATAATATATGCCCGCGCGATAACAACAATAATGTAAGTTGTTAGCAGTACTATAATCAAAATCGCGTACACGAAAAGCACATTTGTGTGTACTTGGGAAAATTGCAATAAAACTGGAAACGCAACTTTGAGTAGAAATGAAAATGTAAACTGTTTACGTGATAAATTGCTTCAATGAATTGCGTTTGCTAAACTCCAGACAACCTTTGAATGTTTTGCTTATTTAATCAAACCTTAAACTGGTATTTTCTGCAATTAGACTTTGTAACGATAATGTCGGAAAGAGTTATAAAATCTCTGGTATTACCGTAATAGTATATAGATAATTGTTATTTTTTTGTTGCGAAGCTGTCTAGATAAAATGTAAATGGAATGAAAGATTTGAATAAATAATGATTAAAAAAAGCAAAATTATTAAATATAAATCAACACGCAATGAATTGAAGAAAATTTGTTCGACGAGAAGAGAAACCACTAATGAAATATTGAAAAAGCGTCCTGCACAATTAACCGAACATTCTAATACAATCAAAAGAAGCGTTATCGAAAATTTCGCGGCAATTCCGTTAGTGGGATTACGTGCTCATCCTCATCATTGGAATTAATCTACCGGTAACGAATCTCTACGTGAGAATCATTCGAAATGATAAAATTATTAGCAGAACGTGTCTTTCGTCTAAAGAAATGCATACAAGTTTTACAGATGAAACCTATTTCATATCGGATTACAATCGAACAGGAATTATATTCCCTTCCATGAAGAAATTTGTATTACATTTCCGATTTATCTAGTTATCGGTCTCTGCTTACAGCATTTTATTTACGTTGAAAATCTTTCTAGTCTAATTTTTTATCTCGCTAAGCCATTGAAAATCCATTTAGAGTGGATCGATTTTGCATCTTTTTTTAATAAGTTTTCCAAATAATTATAAAATACCACATAAATGCCTTTTATTTCTTAATACCACGTATTTTTCAATAAGTTACAGTGCATAGAAAGAAACAATTTTACTAAAGTATCTAAAAATTTAGCTAGATACAGATCTGAAACTAATTTTGTCAATCTATCAAAATAAATGCAGGTCACTCGAGCTGATCGCTAGAATATCAAAACTTTTTATAGCATTTTTTATTATACTTGAATGTCCTACATAATTATTTTAATGGTCCAACAAAATTATTTTCACACATCTGTATTTAACTAAGTTTTTAGATACTTTAACAAAATCTTTCTTTCCGTATGAAACGAATATAAATAATTTGAAATTTATTATTTAAAATTATTAATTTCCCTTAACTAGACAGATTTTTACATAAATGAACTAATGTAATCTCACGAGTGCACAGACTGATATTTCACCGCGATAACGTATATCATCGTTGATTAAACGGCGCGAATCCCATCACGCGTGACGGCGATTTTAATTTCAGGCCGTCAACGCAGAGCGCGGTAGATCGATAGATATAGGCCAGACTTCTAAAGATTACACATACAAGGTAATACCTGCAGCTTTTGAACATACTCGTATATGTGCATATATTTAAGCATAATACGGAAAGTATGTAATTCACGTCTCATCCAGTTATACCTCGCTTCGCGACTAACTTTGAGCGACCGACAGACAAGCCGTTATTTCGGCTACGCTGATTTCTGTCATCGAGCGATCGTCCCAGGCCAGCTGGCAATGGGCCCACATCCCCTTTTATCCTTTTCCGCCACGTGCAATGTCGCAATTCGAACAGACACGTGGAAAGATGCTAACATTTTATTTTCGTGCAATTGTAAGTTCTCGCCGATCGTCGAACAGTTAGTTGTCCCGACATATAGGAAAACGTTAGTTTCAGAAAAGTACGAAAGAGTTTAAAATGCTGATGACAAAAACTAATAATTATCATAGTGCACATAGAAGACTATACAGGAAAAAACTTTGAAAATTTAACTACTTTAACTTTTAAAATAAATATCACTCTCTGAAGAGTGAAATGTCGCTCTTAAAAATTAAAAACTGAGCCTCTCCTTCAAGACTGACTTAGTTTTCATCTCTTTTGAGAGATTCCACTCTAAAGAATTCAGAAAATAGATGTGAAAATAATTTTGTTCAACTTTCAAAATAATTATGTAGAACACTCAAGCTGATTACCAGAATATCAAATTTTTTTGCAGCATATAGCTCATTATATATGAATTTCCCATATAATTATTTTAATGACAAAATTATTTTCAAATCTACAACTGGCTAAAATTTTCGGTACATTTCAGTAAAATTATTCCTGTATAAGACAGGGAAAACATATATATAACCGCATCAACAATAGTCTTCCATGACTTATACGTATTTCTCTACCTTTTTACATCCACGATTACAACACTCACATTCTTCATCATCAGTCTAAGACGGATAAAGATGAAGTCACGAATGCTCATTTCCGAAATGGATAGAAAGTTTCACAATCGACTCTAATTTTAATAATTTTACACTTTCCCATATTTTTTCTCCTCTTGTTAAAATATAAGCTAATTTAACTTTGTAAAATTCTGGGGCAAAATCTTTCCCGAGTTATGTCGCGTATGTGATCGACAGAAATCTTTATACCAACTACAGACGAGCGACTTTGTAGTGCCACAATCGAAAACGCCGACCCGTTCATCATGCATTTCTTTGTCGCGCCACGAATTCGCCCATCTAAACGCATCCGCAACGTCGTGCCACGAAGTGACCCATATGAACATATTCATGACACTCTTCTGTAGCCACAGAATAGCTTCGTATGAATAGATCAGCGCTTTCAATTGTGATGCTATGTCTGTAGAAGCCCTAATCGACACTGCATAAATTTGAGATCACTAACTTCACCGGTTGCTTCGGTGTCTTTAAAAATCGATTTATTATGCAAATACGACAAATTTCATTATGCAAAAAATCACAGTTTTTATCCGTATTACGAGATGACCACTTTATTTTTTCCATATCAGAGTTGTGATGTTATTTCTCGAATATACTAACTGGATAATATCGCACTCTTTTATATTTCGTTGTTAAATTTCCATGTATTTTTTAATTATCTACAGATGTTACGAGGTAAAAGAAAATCGCTGTATAAATCTCTTTATAGTCACAACCTATAAAGTCAATTATAAATCAACCGGAGAAAAGAAATCTCTGTACGTCTATACAAATTTTATCAGATATTCGATTAATTTGCAATAGTCAACTGTTACAGGATGCAACAACAGCTTTTCAAAAGTCCTATGGCAGAATAGATTGAAAAGCCGCAATGGTGACAAAAAAAGAGAGAAAGAGAAAAGATTTGCATGCAAATTGATCGCATCTTTCTCGCGCCGATTCAATGGTATCTCGGTTACGTTTTTCATTCCTGTGCGATTTGCAATTTATGCTACACAGGACCATTCTCTTCCGGCAATAGCGAAATAGATAAGCTTCGCTCATCGTCACCTGATCGTCATTCGCGAAATATCCGTGATAACGTCGGTAGTGTCGTGATTTATACTCCTAAACAAGTATCGCGTGTCGAACATAAATTTATATTTATAGAACAAAGCGCATGAACGCAGCACTGCGTCTTCGCGTGTATCTGTACTCGTCTACGGAAGACAATCGATTCGCACTTAAAGTCAAGGAAAGAAGCTGGAAGGCGCTTGAAATCGCCAACCACTTCGCGAAGTGCTAATTTTATTACTTCGAAAAGAACGACTTTAAGAGCGAGTTAATAAAGAGAAAGGTCGTTTTGTTATACAAATATACTGAAAATGGTAACACTAGACTACAGTTTGGTTCACGTGTACGGAATAAGAATTTCGATATTCAAATATCTGTCGCATTTACTTAAGTGGCTCTCTGTATTTGTCTTATTATTCAAGAGCCGTTTCCTTTCAAATTATTTTCAAATTTAATTATATATCAATCTTATTGTTGCTATTTTATCAATTGTTAAATTGTTAAATTGTTTCTTTAATATAATTTGTTAATGTAATTAAAATTACATGAGTCTCACAAAAATTTTAAAAATATTATGATTATTGATGACAGTTACATAGATATAGTATTCTTAAAATAACTTGGAAAATTGCCTGTCACGCGTAGACAACTTTTGAGAAGAGTAAAAACGATTTTAGATCTATATAGTGGATCAAACTCTAGGAATACCACGAGTGTGGCAAACTGACTACAAAGTCCAAAGTTTCTTTCATTCAAACAACTGAAGTCATTGAACACTGAACATTGCTAAGAGATACTAAATTTCTGATAGTTTATTTAATAAACTTATTATTGTTATTTGTGAATGTATTAAAATAAAAGATATGGTACAGTGACTGTTCATTTTCCAAATAAATAATCTAGAAGAAAAGTTCAACAAATTAATTCCTCGTTTTGAAAAAAAGTAGTTATCGAAACTGGGAACAATCTGGTACAGGATGTGATACACAATTAAAATTTCTCTCAATAGTTGTTAAAACAAATAAAATAATTTGTTAAGAAATTTAGTAAGCCGGAGAAATAAATTGTGATAAAAATAAATAAACATATAATACGCATAAAATGTGCGCTATATATATAGATATATAATATATCTATATAAATATAAAGATATGATATTTATATCATATATTAAAATATTCAAATAAAAGTTTAATAATAATTCGAAAAATCGTCTTTTCATGTTATTAATATAACAGCGATATTTCAACGATAAAATAGTCGGGTTGAAAAAATCTTTTGCTACAAAATTTATAAATATATCAAGTTACTTTACAAATATATAATATTATTTTAAATTATTCCCCGCACTACTCAACAAAAATAGCATAAAATTGTATCAATATAGCATCAATTTCCGCATGAAACTTTCCTGTTCTTTAAACCGAGATCGAAAAAACGATACGCTAGAGAGTATCCTTTATTCGCCCTAATTTTCCTTCCTGTCTGCTTCACCGAGTGCGTCGTACCTATAGCTATAAGTCAACTTACATCAGCCAACAATCATGTGTCCTATGTAAACGCATATATCCATTTGTGAGATCTGTCATGAATAGCTTACTCGAACACGTGTCTATTGGCAGAACAAAAAGAAAAAAAGAAAAAAGAAACTAAGTAAAGAAAAAAAATTAAACCAGAAAGTAAGATCGATGTGGACTCTCTAAGTGGTGAAAATCTCGCGGTCAACATCTGTCAATCTGCAATAAAATAAATAAATTGAGAAAAAAAATCGAGACGGAATAATTTATTTCGTGAAAAATTAAATACGCGACATTCCAAAGTCGGAAACTCAATATTTGTGACAGTATAAATTTTTTTACAGACAAATTTATTTTTTTAGACGAATATTTCCGAGAAAGAAAACATTCCGTATTATTTGAATTTTTTTTTAAAGTAAAAAATTCCCTCATTTTGTAGTTAATATCTATTAATATCACGTTGCGTTGTAATAGTAGGTAATTTCGGCAACAATATTACTTAAAGAATTTTTAAACTTTCTCAAGGTTTAAAATCTTGGCCGTAATTATAAATGTTGTTACCTAAACTATTATCGTCGTAAACAATTATGTATAACTAAACGTTGCATTTTTTTATTTAAATTTTCCTGAAGCAGTTTTCTAGTGCGTCTGAAAATTTTGTTCCACTGTTTTTTCAATGCTTAAAGATATTAACAATTACATTATTACAAGTTTATAATTTTAGAGAGAGATTAATTTTAGATATAATTTCTTGTCTCTTAATATTTAGCTGTTAGTATTATACTTTATTTTGATTAATCTTAATATAGCGACACGATAAATATTCTAATATAAGTCTTGCATATAAATTTATATCATAATTTAATATCTAACAAAAATTTTCAAAAAACGATATAAATTATATGACATTTTTTATCTGTATCATTTTGAAAGTAAGTAATTTCTTTTCAAGAAAATTTTAATGAGAACTTTCGATCGTTATAAATGAATGATTTTAATACTTCCAAATGAGTATCACAATACAATGAAAACGTACTACATCCATACAATTGCAGTAACAAAGTTTCCATGGAATTTATTATGTGGCCAAGTTAGCAAGAGAAATTGTAAGAGCGAATATTATTATGATTTGTTGTCTCTCGTAACGATGTACTTGAATCATGTACTATATGATCCTTACCCTTACTGCACGGTTTTATGTCTTCTTTTCCAGAAAATAGTCCATAGCTACCTGATGTTACCGCGGAAAATATTACGACAAAAGGATCGAGCTGGATAAAATCGATGGTAAAGATTATATCTAAGGAAACGGTTCTCTATTTTATCTGCTGCTCAAACAGTCTAAGTTAAAAGTGTAAAATTACAACGAAGGCTTGGGAATTCTGCAGGAGAACAACTAAATGAGAGATATGCTTAGATCTATTCTTGTTCATCTCGCCCGCGACGCAGTATTGTGTCGAGGAGCTCGCAATATGTATCGCAAATCACACTCATGTCATTCCAGCCATCAATTCGTGTCGCTTCTAAATAAGTATTATTAACCACTTAATCCAATCGGTTTAATCAATTTGAATAACTTCCGCAACGTATTTTTTTTTATTACGACGTTTATCCTCGAATAGATGGACTGGCAGGTGAAAAGTCTTCTATGAAACTTCTTGAACGAAACAGAGAATAAAAGAGACATTAGAATGATATTATAATTGAAACGTGTAATGAGAAAAACGTGAAATTTCTCGAGTTCATTAACGACTATAATGCATTCTATTTTATTAAGAGATCAACGGGGCAAGAAGTGAATCAACTACCTTGAAGACGGACGAAAGGAACAACAATGAAGCTACGAGCTAAATGAGAGCCCCGGAGAGCTTCGAAATGATTCAGACGGGACCCTTTCAACTTTATGAAGCGAATCTAAAGTACTCTCGAATCTCGAACAAAGCAAGGAGGATTAAGTAGCAGCTCTGTCTACTGCTCTCTCACAGGCGTTTGATATTCAAAGATATTTCCCGATGAACAATCTAGTTCTCTTGATTGTCGAACTCTTTAAGTGTTTATCGACTTAATATTTATTGAAACGCATCGTTCGCCAAAACTCACATTTAATATGACCGAGCTTAAATATTTGAGGAGCAGACTTTCAAAATTCAGGATTGGCAAGTAACGCGTTATTTGTAACATCGTTACCGTTACAAGTTACTTTTTTCGGTAACGAATAGGTAACGACGTTATATTTTCTTCTGAGTAACGTTTATGGTAACGCAATTACATTTTTGAGGTAATGGTAATGATTTTACTAGTTACTTTTATCGTTACTTTATTTCTAACTACGTAAAAGTTTATAATCGCGTGTAACTATAACCCTAGAAAACAGAGATAAAACATTAAGTCTGATTGGCTGTCTAAATCACGCGATCACACCTTTTTTTCATTGTATTTACAGTTTACAATGTTTACACGCATAAACTAACTCAGATATAATCTTTAAAATATATTTAATTTCTTAAAATAAAATTTTTTCTGTCATATCTTACAAGTTAAATATATGTTTATAATGCAAATTACAAACAATACTATTTTTTTATTATAATATCATTTTAGTCTTAGAGTATTCACGATGAATCATTCGTATTTTGTTTCTTTTTTTTTTGCACCTGGCTAAATAATTCTTTCTATCCTTTCCTCCTTTATAAATGTTTTTTTTAAAGATGTTAAAATATATATAAATATCTATTCATAATTTTTATATATTTAGAAAAATTATGGAAATTAAAACCACACACAAGCGATTCATCATGTAAAAGAAAATTGTATATGTATTAAAAGTTAAACGTATAATTTAAAGATATCTTATTAAAATTAATACGAAAAATAAATTTATTTAAGTATAAAAATTACAAACAATGCAATATATATTATGTGATATGACAGTATCTATTTCATTCATGAAAATAACGCACAATGTTTACTTAGGGATATATTTTTTGGGTTCTATTTCTCTGCTAAACAATAGAATTTTGACATCTTTTTTACATTTACCGCAAAATATATAATATTCTCTTAGTCAAGAAAAAAAAATAACGAAAAACGACTCGTTACTTTTTGAGTAACAATAACGGTAATGAATTATTTTTGCAAATGAATAACGAGTAACGGGAACGAGTTATTTTTTAGCAAAAAGAACGATAACGGTAACGGTAACGAGTTATTTTTATGAGGTAACGTTGCCAATCCTGCCAAAATTTCATTTTCTTAGTTAGAGATAGCATAGTATTCAGTGTTGAATGATTTATGTTATAAACTCTGAAATGTTCAGAAAGCATTTTTTCATCGTTAATTTATATTTATATGTTGAAAAAATAGATATTTTAAAGCATTTATATTTTACAATTAGAGACAAACAAAATGTATTTGTTTAACATTTTTAGCAATTTTGTTTAATATTTCACATTAATTGGCATATTATTTTCGATAAAGTGCGTAATTTTCTTGTGAGCGTAGTTTCTTTTTTCCTTTTCTGAATATTGCAAATTTTGAACAAAATGTATTTTGAAAATCTCTTTATTTATCATTTAACTTAAATCGTTTAACTTTTAAAAGAGCATATTTAACATTTATCGAATAATATTCAACGATTATAATCAAATTATTATACACTCGACAACGTTCACGATTCGAAATTCTTCCTTCGTTACAAATAACGTTCTTTCTTTTTCGCGATATTCGTAATCTTTAAAATATTGAATTATGCAAATAAGAATGAAGCAAACAGTCGTAGGTGGAAGCAGAAACATTCGTTCGGACGTAAAAGTATTATACAAAAAGCAAAAATACACTCCGCATTTCATTCACACAATTCGCAAAGCTTCCTCCAAGATCTAAGAATCTGCTTGCGTATTTTATTATATTTTTCTCGGTAAAACAGGAAGAGAAAATCTCCGCTTTTAGACGTTATCTACCATAACGTACTCAAATTCATATTTCACGAATCAAGCACAATGAAAAAAATTCAGCCATCTCGATTAATCTTCGATACGTGATGTTCCAAATGCACATAAAACGCGGAAATGTATTCTTACTGCCTGCAACTCTGCACTTTACTTAGAAAAATAAATCTCTCCGCACGAGCCAAATGCAAAGAGATAAACACGTCGGAGAAGATGAACGAACGATAATCTGTCTGGCAGTCAACCCGGTTAAATATTTTGTGAACGAGCAGCGTGTATTAAATCTTACAATACATATTATTTTGCAACGGAAAGCGTATAAACTGTTTGAAAAAATTTTATTAATAAAAAAAATTCGAGAAACGGAAAAAACAATTATTGTGTAAAGTATCTAAAAATTTAATTACATACAGAACTGAAAATAATTTTGTTCAATTATCACAATAATTTGTAGAACATAAAATGGTTGCTGGAATATCAATATTTTTTTCAATAACATTTCTTGAACATTCTAATTATTTTTATACTTGAATACATAATTATTTTGATAGTTTCGCAAAATTATTTTCAGATTTTTAAGTAATTTTCGAGCTAAAAATTGTCACGTTAAGAATTTATTACAAAATCATCGTCAATAACATCATTATGATTTTTCTTAAAATGACTTATACTTGATGTCATCTTGGTTTTATATCGATTTTGTGTATCACCTAAGAGCTAGTTAAATTTTTTAATACTTCAGCAAAACCATTTTTCCACATTAAAAATATATCTCAATCAAATATTCCCACGAATGAAATGATCGAAAGAGCTTCTTTTAATATAAGAACACAAAAATCTGTTTTTAATCAAAAGAGACATGGCTTAATCCACTTCCGTAATCACGCGGAGACGAGATTATTAACTTAATTCATTAAAAGAAACTCGAAATAAACGCGCTTTAAGTAAGCCGATTACAGAAACTACGACGTAAATTATGAAAAAATGTATGCTCATGGATATTAATTACTTGTAAGAAAGGCAGAAAATTTTTGAGATTTTTACAAAATCAGGAATTAATAAGTATGTATGATACAAAAAGTCAATGAAAAAGAATATAACGAAAAAAATAATTTTATCACTCAAAAATTGAATTAGATCTGAAAATTATTTTGTCGGACTATCAAAATAATTATATTATTAGGTGTTGGAATTAATTCGTAGCGTTTTACAAGTGATGGGAAGTACTTTCATTAATGTATTTTTTAATGCTCATGTGAAATAAATAACATTCTTTCATTAAAAACGCTACGAATTAATTCCAACACCTAATATAATAATAATAGTTATATTTCCAAGCAAGATGATATATTTTAATTACGCCTTGTTGATGTTAAGATGTTATTAAGACATTAGAATGTCACTTTGTTACTTAAGATAGAATAAAATTTAATGGATATATATACGGAGAGAATTTTTTTTTTTAATTTGAAAATATGGTAATTGTAGTACAATATAATATTTTAAAGATTTTTATCATACACTTCAGTAAAATTAATCGAACTTTATATTTTATATTTTATATTTTATTATAGATAATGAATGAGAGAAATTTACATAAAAATTCTTCGAAATATAATGTTGTTTACCAAGATTACCATGTTTTCAGGGTAAATTCTAAGAAAAAATTCTCTCTGTGTATAAAGTATCCTATATACAAGGTATATAAAAAGCCTGATTGCATTAATTAAAATTCTGATTTTAAATAGACAAATCAGAACTTTCTGACTGAATCTATTAGGATTCTAACTGAGATAACCAGATCGATATAATCAGAATCTTCTCGTTCGTTTTTAACCAGAAATTTTTCTCAATGTAACACTGCAAAAAGTATTCACATTTTAACAATCAATTTGAGAATCTTAAGTAATTATTTTAATAGTCCAACAAAATTATTTTCAAGTCTGTATTTGGCTGTAAAATTTTTTATTATTTTAACAAAACTGTTCTTTCCGTGCACGATAAGACACTATATTTGTCGTAAAATCGGAAATTCATATTAAAACTTGTATTAAAAATGAACAAAAGTACTTATAGATCCGAAGAACGAAAAGTTAAAAAGATAAAGTGATCAAATTTCAAACATGATACAATTTTGAAAAGATAAATGAAATTGAATCCAATTTTCGATTCAAGTTTAGTAAATCTCTCATTGTATGGAGGATACTAAAAAGAATCAACTAGGAAAAAATCAAGCTTAAACTTCAAAAATTGGATTCAAATCTTATTTCACTCAGAATTATATCATATTCGATATTATATCACCTTATTCTATTTTTAAAGACATTAAAACATTGCAAAGGTGAAAGTGAAAATTCCGGAAGTGAATAAAGAAAAGTCCCAATCGAAATATTATTTCGCCAACGCGAACATTGATAAAAAAACGCTAATAATCAACGCAAAATGATATTATCATTGTGACACATTATTTTATATCACATTCATTATAAATGTTTTATTCATCACGAGCAATCTCATTATATCATAACTTCAAAGTACATGTAAATATGCTAATGACGCCGTGACAAAGAGTGTCGAAAATTAATTCCCATATTAATTAATGAAATGCAAACAATGGAAAATTCGGTTGAAAGGAAGAACGGTACCTTCGCTTCCGGTCGAAGTCGCTCCATCGGCACACTGTCACTTGCTCGCCGTCGCGCGTCCAACTTCTCGTTGTTTCAACACAATTCGCGAATTTCCACAGCACAATGACAATGGTGGTCGCTCGCTACTATCGAAGAACGGGGTGCGAGGAAGAAGGTGACGTCCAGGTACGACAAAAGGGACACTCACTTACATGTGTCGCTCGAGAAAATTGGCCCAACCGCGGGCGGGATGACACGACTCATCTAGGCGCCGATTCTAAACTGGAAACAGAGCGCGCCGCGCGAACGAACGAACTGCCCGCCAAGCCGAGTGACGACGGACGAGCCCGAGAACGGCCGAAGAACCGCAAAAAGAAGCCGGCGCGGCGCGGCCGCACATACTGAAACAGAACGATAAGTCATGGTAAAATGACGTTAAAATAAATTGTTATTGATTGAAAAATAATTCTTAGGTCCAATTTCACAACTCATGTTGTGTCATTAACTCTTAACCGTTTAAAATTTAAAAATTTTTTAATTGAAAAAAGATGAAAAATAAGTTGAATCTTGGTTAAAACCAAGGCTCAATAAAATAACTGATGCGACTTATTTAAAATAAAAAATAAATAAAATATAAAATAAATTCTAGAAACTTATTTAAAATATAAAATCATAAGAGTCGGTAAAATCACTGATACGACTTATTTGAAATAAAAAATATAAAATAGGTTCCAGAAAATTATTTAAAATTCACAATCGATAAAAAACTGATACAACGTATTTAAAAAATATAAGTTCCAAAAACTTATTTAAAATAGTATATAAATAAGAAATAGATCAAAAGAAGTTATTTTAAATAATAAATACTAAATAACTGTTTAATTTTTTGTTATTTAAAATGTATATTTATTAAATAAATAAATTATTAAATAAATTTATTTGAAATAAGACTGAGCCCCGGTTAAAACTGTTAAAAGTTAACCGTAAATTGTGAAATCATTTTGAAGCCATTTTGATGTTATTTTAATATTATGGGTATGATTAACGTGATGTTACAAATGCTTTAAAGCATTCTTTGATCGGTCAGTTCGTAAAATTCTTTCTTTTGATTGATCAGTCAAATATTTCAAAATATTTATGAGATTTTGGATGTGTTCCATTTCACGCATGAATGCTCATAAGGGTGGGAAATTAAGTTATTTTTTTTTAGGATACCTTATATATGTTTGTGTTATTAATGAAGTATAAAAAACACAAAATAAAATGTAACATAAAAAACTTGGGATAAATAAAATGTAACATAAAAAACAAAATTCTCGAATTATTATACTTAATATTTCTATAATAAAGAGTGATTTATGAGGCTCAGTTTCACAACTCACGGTTAATAATTTTTAATTGAGAAAAGAGGTTCAACTTATATTTCTCATTTCTTTCTAATTTTCAGAAGTAATTTCCAACCCTGCCCATCAATGAATGGAAGGAACACGTTACTTCCTTAACAGCACAAAACTTGCATCAAAATTGATGCAATATTGCAGCATGTATAACTGCTGTTACTTTTTTGATAATGACTGCATTCAGCGGAATACAACAGTTTTGCAACCGTTTTATGATTGTCTGCTGAGATTATTCCTTTAGATTTAAAGGTGTCTTTCTATGCTGACGCTTGACACTCGTTTTCAGCGTCAAAATAAGTCGCATAATCAAAATTGATATTCGTTAATTTCTATCACATGACTTATTTTGACGCTAAAAACGAACGTCGAACGTCAGCATAAAAAGGCAATATATATTTATAAATCAGATTACATAAAAATATAAATAAAAATATAAATATTAATCGGGCTCTCAAAATTAAAAAACACAATACAATACATGGATAATAAGATCATATTCGAATTATTCGTGATTCTTTCTCTCTGATGCAGATTAGATATATATACTTTTATCTAATCTAATAAGAAAACTTCCAACAAAATAAATAACGTTTCGCAGCCAATGTATATTTGTTTCACTTCAATTTGCTTCACCGTTTGCACCAGCTCAGAGAGCTCAGCGCAGAAATAAAAGACAAACCTTTTTTAAGAACATTTTGTTGCCTCAGCGTCCTCAGAATGATGCAAAGTATTACAAAGAGCGAACGCCATCCTAGTAATTTTAACGAAGCTGGCATGTGGCGCCCTCTCTCGAGGACAACGGTAAGTATCTCGGAAAAGTCGAAAAGGTCGCTCGCAAGATGGCGTTAACGTATATACGACACACGTAGCCGCGAGAGGGACGGCGCGTCGCTCGCGATCGCGAGTCCTGTCGGCAGTGAAAAATGGCCGGAGCCAGCGACTGGTTTAGCATCGGCAGCACGGTGCTTTGTAAAACCTGCCATGAGAAGGAGATAGAGGGTGAGGTGTTGGCGTTCGATCCACAGACCAAAATGCTGATACTAAGTATCCTTTTTACGCAAAAACGATACCGGCCAACCACGGCACAGTGACAACGATGATGGTGGTCGCCCGCGTGCGTTTCCGCCGCGCGGGGACGCAGTGTAAATAGCGTCGCGTCACTATGACGGCGATATTTCCGCCGCATATTAACACGAGCTTTTCTCGTGACACTCCGTACCGCGAATTTGACGACGTTCGTTGTCCAGGTCGTACAACTCGTCCGGGACACGTACGTGGCAACTCGGTCGCGCGATTCAGGTTAGTTTCATCTTATCACCATCAACCATGCTGGTCTATCTTGCCTGCCTGTTCCCGTCCGTCTTCTTCATGCATGTATGTTTTGTTGTCCGTGTTGACCGTGTTTCACGTTTCTTCGTCGACGTGCTATCTACGAATCGCGCGATGTCCTGTGTGTTTAACCGATTTCGTGAGCACGTGACTGTACGCTCGTCGACAGTCGATCTCGCTCGCTGGTGCACTTGTTACGTCTTTGTACATTTTTTGATCAACTATCAGTGACATGTATATATATATATATATAAAATATATATATAACGTTAATCACTGTTGAGTCTTAAGTCATTGAATATCTTAATGTATGTGTTGGAACAACTTCCTATTGATAAACAGAAAATTTACAAATCTATAACACTTGATCTACAATGAATTCATTGAAATTATGATTACATTTATGGAATTAAATTATGTATAGTAATGATCTAATGCTTTAAAATTTAAAAGTTTTTGCTGAGCTGCTATTATTTTGTCATAAATCTATTGCCGTAGTTCATCGAGATGTAATTATGAAAAGCGACATTAATCTGTTAAGTATTTGAAAGTAATATTTTCCTTAACAGTAATTTTTGTTAGAATCTCCATCGTCAAGTGGGAGACCCTCATTAAATGATATACATATAGTAAATTTATCCCTTGTGTCCAACGTTCAAGTGACACGAGAAGTTAGTCCTACTACCAGTGAACCACCACAGAGCCTTAATTTACAAAGGCTAAACACGAGAGTCCGTAATCAGATCGATGAGAAGAGGAGACTAGTAATGGCTCTGCAGGCCGGAGTATCTCCAGAGGGACAGAAGCTCTTTATTGCTATTTCAAAAACTATTCAAGATATTACGTGGAATGGAGCTAATATTGTTGTATTTAATAATGTCACTATTAGACCGCCGTACAAAGTGGACAATGTTCATGGAAACACAGAATCTGGTGCATATAGACATGTAAAAAAAGTGGTACGTACTGAGATATTTAAATGAACAGAATTATATTTGCAATACATGAGCATATATGTTTCTTAATTTATTAGCTGTTTTAAATTCATCTTTTTATTGATAAGTACTTTATCAATAGAATATAAATTCAAAGCATTTGTTCAAGATTAAAATGAATTTTTAAGTCGAAATCTTTTTATAAAGAAATTTAAATTAAATTTATATTTAAATTAAATTAGCATCTTATTTTTTATTATTTTCTTGCTAAATATAATGTAAAGATGTAGAAAAAAATATTTTGAATAAGAGATATATGATCGTTTCTAATTTATCTCTTTATTGCATTTACATTATCTATTTATACATCCATCTATCTTTTACAGGTTGAGAAACATATTAAGGATACATTACAAGCGCAGCAACAACGGGATCAACAACAACAGCAAACACAAAAGGGTGGTGAACTGCAATAAGAGTCCAACAAGGCACTATGTCATCAAGATCGCTATAGCATATTTTTGAAGAAGTCCCAATATTTGACAAGAAATAAGAAAAGGAAGATTTAACAGGATACTAAACAAAATAGCCCGACTGCAGAATAATTTAGATAAGCCTATCGCGGATAATCGGCATTTTCGAGCAAGCTCCAGTCGTTCGTTCAAATGGAGAAAAAAACGCGTACATTCGTACACAAAAACTTCACATCGACTTTAATCCGAATATTGTTAACAGTATCGCATATGCAGCATTTTATAAATACAATCAGACGTACACTTCGTAAAATTATTAGTTACCAGCCTAAAAAAAAATGGAAAAGCAAATGAATCGACTAATTCAAGCAGTGCGTATTTGTCATGTTACTAGCACTACATTCGTACGCGATGTATTACCAACGGCGCCGAAGTCTGTGCTATAGTTCAATTCAAAGTCGGTTCATCGGTTATCGATAAGAATCAACGTATCTTGACGTGATTCGAGATCGATTTCTGTTTCTAAACGAGTCTTCGCGTCCATGAGACACGGTGTACACGATTCAAGCCCGCATGAAGCGGTCAGAGCTTTCAAGACGCGATTTTCAATATCCGAAAGCACAAACGCGTCGCATGAAATTAGGATAAAACGCACAGTTGCCAGAGCGCATTATAAAATAATTCTGTATAATTCTGTAAGTCATTGATCGCGTTTAATAGAATTTTTTTTTTTTTTGTAATTGGAAGTTTTCTTTGCATTGATTGAATTATATTTCTACATTTAGAGAAATAATCCTATCTCGGCGAAGAAAATGTTCAACAGTTATAAAAGACATTCTTCTGAGAACACGACTTACCTGTAACTCTCGGCAATAAAACGATTTACTATCTGCGGTATTGTCGCAACGTATTGTCGTGATAAGATCATTCCACGGCTTTACGTTCACTCAACTAAGGGAGTATAACATTGTAATGTATTGCCAAAGTTAACTGACGAAGACAAATTTCCACAATCGCTTTCGAACAAAACAAGCGCCTTTCTCCTGCAATATGCATTCTTTATAGAAAGTATAAGAAGGAATTTTAGGAAGTTTAGGAGCGGATTTTCCATCCGGCGGCGATCCGTGCCTTTTATCCCAGTTTCGAGACTTGACGATCCAAGTTCCGTTTCGAAGCTCGCTCGTCGCAAGCGATTTCATGTTATTCTCAGCGACACAGCGAACCTTTCGTCTCGATCGACAGGAAGAAAATCGCGAACGTCTGCGATTCGTACACACGGGACACTTTCAAGAGCGACGAACTCGGTGATCCCATCGCGTGGGATCGAGCGTTGCCAAGGATGTAATTTAGAAAAAGCGGAGCTCTCGGTCCTCGCGAAACTCATCTGACGAACCCCCCGGTGAGCGACGGCATCGTCCTCGGGGGAAGACGAGATCGAGCTCATCCCGTGCCACAATTTACCATTCGATTGGAAAGACATTGAGAGTGAGAAAGCAGGCGTGGGAGATTGTAAGAAAAGTTACACGAAGGAAAAGACATAAATAAATGTAATATAAATTCTGTAACCGTAGGCTTTCTCTTTCTCTCTCTTTGTACCGCTCGCCTTTCCCTTAAAATGAGTGACCGATTATCTCACTATAATACTAGACTATATTGATCTTGTAATCAGACCTAGGCATGTATTTGAAAAACAGTATTTGTAAGACAATTGTATTTCAACGGAGCACATGAAAATATTTTCTTTAGAGCATATAAAAGTATTTTGTTCTTTTTTTTTTGTATTTCAGTATTAATAACGAAAGATTGGAAATATTTTGAATACTATAATTGACAATTAATCTTTATTATTTTATAAAATAAAAATAATTTTTAATCTTTTGATTTTAAATACAAATACTTTCTAGTATACAATCTCAATATTTTCAAGTACTTACGTAATATTTTCAAGTGCTCTACTGAAATACAAAATACATTTGTATTACAAATAATGCGTTTTAAATAAAAGTATTTCAAATACATGCTCCCCTACTTCTAATACGAGGCTTCTGCCATTTTTTTTTCATTTTTTTAAAGAAAGCTTGATTACGAAGTGTGACAATACGAAGTACTAGTTTGCTTAGAGTTCACTCCGAGTTTCATTCCGCGTTTTCATCCGCTTCCTCGATCGTTTGCGAGACATCGCCAGTTGACTTCACGCTCGTGGACAAATCGTGCGTCACGCGGGCGATCCGGGCAGCAGCTTTGAATTTTATCGCCGCCCGATGCTTCTCAGTCTTCTTCTTCCACTGAAACAGAAAGTTAATGCGTCATAAGTGATTAAAAAAAAGAAAACAGAAACTTAAACAAAATTCATAGAACGAGACTCGTATTCTCTTTGAATTATTTTTAAATTTTGCATTGTTTTCGCGGTTTTAATCACATATGCGCAGTTTGTTCGTTATGCCATAGATATACCAAAATGGTAGGAAAAATTATCATAATACTCCTCAATATTTTTAAGAATTTGTATTTTAAATTTATGAAAATTTCTGAAAAAGTACTTTTTCCGAAATACATTGGAGAATGCATTGTATGTATATAAATCTATAGATATGTTCTTTATAGTATTATATTGGGTCATCTAAAAAGTATCCGCGGTTTTTTGTCACTAGATGGTGTTGATCATCAATTTTAGATGACCCAATAAAACAAAAGGATTATTTTAATGAATAGAGAAATATATGTTTCTATACACAGAAGTAACACTTAAACGATCAGACTAAAGATTAAGATTAAGATTGGATTTAACCAATCAAAGCAAGTTCACTAAACTTGAGATTGATTTTCTTTCTTCTAATTGATTACATTCCAATCTAATCTCAATCTCTAATCTGATCACGCCTTTAGGCGCACAATGGAGGAAATAAAGGTGCATCCAGAAATACGACCGCTCAGTGAGCTCTTGCATCTGATTGGCATATTCCGTTAGAACTAAAAATATAAAAATATAGAACTAATAATATAAGACCAAACAAATACAAGAACTTATTGAGCGCTCAGTGAGCAATCGTAGTACTGAATGCACCCATTAGGGAATAGGAATAAATATTAAGTTTTCAACCTATCAGAAACCATATTCCAACTGGTATCTGATAGGTAAATCTTAATATTTCCTGTTTCTAAAACTTGTTCTTTTGTGTGCAGGCTCTTACTGCGCTGCGAAAGTTGGCAATCATTCTTTCGCTTTTATGGGAAAGCTAATTATACACAAAAAAATTCTATGAAATACGTAACACGAACTGTAGATTTTTATTATAATTGGCCGCGTTTAACAGAAAATATAATATATTTTATAACTATTGGAAGTTTTCTTCACTCTGGATCATACTTTTAGATCTAAAAATATAATCCAATCAATCTGAAGAAAACTTTCAATCGTGGCAAAATAAACATTCTGCTGAACGCAGCCAATTATAATGAAAATCTACAGTTCGTGTTACGTATTTTATAGAATTTTTTAATACATTTTGAAACACACCACATATAAGGGTTATTTTACGATTCGTCGATTAGCGTAATTGACCGATTAGTCCATTGGAATTGGCCAATCGCATCTACAGTCAAACGAAATAATAAATGCGATTGGTTCAATGGATGAAATCAATTCCAATGAATTAATCAGCCGATACGCTAATCAGCGAATCGTAAAGTGACCCTAAGCCCTGTCATTGTAGTTGCACTCTTTGCACTTTTTGCACTTAAAATGAAATAAGTCTAATTAGGACTAAGTATTAATAAGAGAAAGAAGAAAGATAAAAAAATTAGAAAGAACAAGCATTATGTTTTATCTAAACCGAACTCTCTGATTCTTATTTCTCGTATTTGCAATCATCTCATACTCATTACAGTAGACTCTCTCTAAATTTGACTTCTGTAATCTTTGCATTTCTCACATATACTTTTACAAATACTAATATCATGCCCTTTCATGGCCGATATTCATAGTTAGATTTTATATTCAAGATCGTCTTAAATACTGTCTTAAGAAGTCACGAACCAATCAGAAGATTTCATTAGCGTCTTGAGACATTACTTAAGACGGTCTTGAAATAAGACTCGACTATGAATATCGGCCCATGTCATGATAGGCTGGACATGTATTGCGCGCATCTGCATCTAATTGTACTACAGATTCTCACAGTGTATGCAATGTAATTCCATAGGCAGATTATGTATAACTATTTGTGTAATGTATTCTTTTGTGATACATATGTATTGTACATACTTGTTCTGCTAAGATTATGTACACTATAGTGCACTTTGACCGGTTAGCATGCGCAACTGCGTTCGCGCAAGTACGCGGTGATTGGTAGATTCGTGCTGTTAGAGCTCTATAATTTCACTCTTATCGCCCCATGGGCCAAATTTAGCGAGATTCTACTGTAGATGACTAATGCCTGTTTCCAACAATATACATTAACTTTGATCTCGATTCAACTTAAGAGCTCCGTACAATAAAAGGAACAGGGAACAGAGAATAAGAATTTTAACCTATCAGAAACTGTGTATTCCATAATACATAATTTCTGATAAATTGAAATTCTTATTCTCTGTTCTCTGTTCCTTTTATTGTTGGGGCGGAGCCCCTTACTCTTTTTCTAATTTTTAGAACTAGAAAAAGATGAAGAGTAATTTGAACCGAGAAAGTTAATCTACATTGATGGAAACAGGCATTAGTCATCTACCTACTTATTAAGTCCCAGACACAATGCGAAGAAATAGCGATAGTGATAGAAATAACACATCTTTCAACCTATCAGAAACTGTACATTCCAGTGTATTTGATTTTTGATAGGTTGAAATCGTGTTATTTCTATCGCTATCGCTATTTCTTCGCATTGTATCTGGGGCTTTAGAATTCGCGCAAGCGCCACTTTCGCTGGATCTTGCACGAGCGCCACGAGCACGAGGGGATCGAGAGGTGTGGATTAATATCGTGAGCATGCGATAGCGGTGAGGTTCATGTGCGTTTGCTTGCTGGTGGAGATGATTCAGTAATTGTTCTCCTATCGACAAATCGTCATCAGAAGAAACAAATCTTTACGTTAACGAGAAAGAAGAGGAATTCCATTCGATGGCGATGCGTGACTTTACGCCGATGGGATAGCTTACATACACGTGCTGCACGTGCTTGAGTACGCCAAGGGATCGAAGATCTACGTGAATCTACGTGATAAAACGATGTGATACAGTTACGATTTCTCGTAGGTTGCACGAACGACGTAAAAAGTGAGGTTAAAATTATTGCGAAACTGAAAGACTGACGGTACCATCTCCACGATTACTCTGTGTGACGATACATCGGCGACGATTGCGTCAAATGCGAGTATCTGGGGGACCATTGGCAACACCTCGCGTAAGTCTCGACGTTTATCTCGATCGTATTTACTAACTACAATCTTCAGACCCACATTCTTTTGCTGTGATAATAAACCTAACCTAACCCTAACCTAACTTGTGTGCGCATGTAAACACAGTCTCGGCGCGCTTCGATGAAAATTTTAATATAGAAATTATTATTTTTAATGCATAATTTTAATTTTACTTTATGATAAAATACATGAAATAGGAGATTAAATACTGCTAGTAAATTTATATGCATATCAACTTTTTTTGACAAGAGCGTTAAAAGGCATTTTATTAGAAAGAACTCCTGAACTTGTTTCTCTATTTTTTTATTTAGTATACACTGACAGCAATTCAAAGTGTCATTTCGGTTTATCATGTTGCAAATAAAAACATATTAAATAACAAGAGAATACTTTTTTTATTTCTGAGAAATTTTTTTCTTTTAAATGAATGTCTTAAATATTTTTTTCATGTTGAAGAAAAAAATGAATCATGCAAGAAGTTCAATTTTGAGATATGAAAAAAGAACGGGTCTATAGTGATTTTATCTTTGTTTAACACTGGCTACAGAACACAGTTTTTGCAACCGTTTTATGATTAGATCTGTCCGCGTTTGCTTGAAATCTCTAAAAAATTTTGCACTTAAAATGAGGTAAATATATATTCGCGCGTCGAAGAGAAAGAAAGCGAAAAAGTGCAATGCGAATAGATCAATTGTCTGCTGAGATAAGACCATTTCTTTAGATCTAAAAATATAAGGTCTGTTCTACAGTACAATCGTAAGTGATAAGTCGTAAGAAATTAATCAATCAATCGATTATTCTTCTCACATTTAACTGTGCTTGATCAATTTCTTATGACTTATAACTTGTAACTCTATTGTAGAACAAGCATAATCAAATCAATGCGAAGAAAAACTTTCAACAATTGTAAAATAAACATTCTGCTAAACACAGCTATTGAGGATATAATATTAGATTGGGACATCTGTGTTTCATGTGAGAAAGCTTTCTAATATAAAAAAAGAAAGAAAAGAAATAAACTGTGCAAGTAGTTTAGCTAAAAAGAACAAGCCTTTAAATGTATTTGTTAGCAAGTACATGTATTTATTAGGAACAGTAATCAAGTTGATTTTATTTCTTTTCTATTTCTCCAAAACATCAAATACTTGTATATATTTATTAAATTTTCTTTCTCACCTCTTCGTCACGAGATGGCACGTTTTCAAGATATTCCGTCATCTCAGGTTTCTGAGGGTCAGCTATCGCCAATACTGACACGCAGCCATCGACTGTCCCCAAAACAATGCTCTTACCATCATGCGTGCTATCGATGGCACTTAATTCAGCTTGTACTCTGTAATTTGCTATTATTTCACAGTCCGAAGATCTGTGAAATGTATACATATAATGTATTCTAAACATACTCAGTCAATAGGCATAAATAAGATTTGAAATCTTGAAGTATACCTGAAAACTCTAATTGTTTTTCGACCGCTATGATAATACAACACATACTCGTCTGTACGATTAAACATTGATATAACAGTAAACACTCCTTCAGCCACCTTAGGTATATAGGTTTTCACGCTTGTACCCTTTTTTAATTCTATGAGTTCGAGACCACCTCTAAAATACATATATTGAGTTGTTTTTTTTTGTAATAGAATACGTAATTAAAAATATTTGAATAATATTTCTTCACCTGCTAGGCGCGTACAAAGTGTATTTGCCATCCTTGCTGATGTTTCCGCTCCATTTTGGAATCGTACGTATAATTTTTTTCTTGTTAATATCAAGAATTGTACCTTTATCGGAACCAATAATACCTACCCATTGGGATTTGTTAGGCATCGGTGTAATACACACAATATCCTATTAATATAGATTTCTGTAGTAAGATTATACTTTATTTTACTGTGGCTTAAATTTATAACAAATCAAACATTTGCCAAATATTTATCTCCATTTGAGTCATATTTAAAATTATTCCACTATGATATAATAATTAGTTTGCCTATAAGCGAACTCATTACCTTAAATCCAGGCAACTTTATAGGTATTTTGCTGATCAGCGCTCCTGTTTTCGCGCTATAAATTATAACGCAATCCCTACTGCCTTTGTCAGCCGCTGGTACAACCAGAAAAGCGTCATCCGATGTTATCACCACTTGTCGGAAGGGTGTACTGGTGTTACTTCTTACAGGATACTCCAAAGAGAATATTGTTCTACCATCTAATACACGAGACATGTATTTATTAAAACATACAAAAAAAGCATAAAACCACAGCACTAGGTATTGTTTGTAAAATTTAATAAATCATTACATTAATAAAAAATCTTTAGACGTTTCGGCCACAATCTAGCCATCTTCAGTAAAATAACAAATATCAGTAAAACGCAGTATTTAAATAAATCTGACATTAAATTCAGCCATCAAAAATATAAATAAATATAAAGCGATAACATATAACGATATGAACAAATAATAATACAATGTCATGACGAATTTCTGCATGAGGAAAGTGCTTAAGATTCATCATTTTGTCTGTAAAACAGGTAACGATTTGTTAATCCTCATCAAATTGACTATAAGATATTAATTTAGATAAGATAATTTAATTTTTAAATTAGAATTTGGAAATTCTTGTTCCACATAACTTGCAATATGATAATTGGCGCTGCAACCATGTTGTATGATGTACATTCACAAGATGAAAGAACACGTTTATACTTATTTATATTTTTGACGGCTGAATTTAATGTCAGATTTATTTAAATTCTGTATTTTACTGATATTTGTTATTTTACTGAAGATAGCCAGATTGTGGCCAAAACATCTAAAGATTTTTTATTAATGTAATGATTTATTAAATTTCACAAACAATTCTAGTGCTGTGACTTTATGCTCCTCTTTTTGTATGTTTTGATTTATAAACCATGTTTGTTATAATTATTTATTAAACTTCTCCCAGAATATTCGCGTTGTGTGAATTGTCGAAAATTCCCTTACCAGGAATACTTCTCACGACGAGAATCGCTGTAGTTCGCACGTTTTCTACTCCCATCAGATTATTGGGCCTTGAAACGACTATGAACTTCAACGACTTTTCTATCAATGTTAACTGTTTGACGTTCTTTTGCTCCTCCTTGAACAATACTTGCTCCGTAATTCTATTCCAAATGAGAACATTGCCTGATTCCGTTGACACAATATATCTGAAATGAAAATTACTTTTAATTCTATCAAGCTTTTTTTCGATTAAACTCCACCACAATAAAAAAAATCCATTTCACTAAATCATAACTTAGTGAGATTAAATTAAATGAAATTAACTTACTTGCTGTCCTGCGTAATGCAAGCGTGTGTAACAATTGCTCCCAACGGACTATCGGCCAGTTTCGATATTAGTCTACCCGTTAATAAATCCCAAACACCTACGCAATCTCTGGTAACTGTAACGGCCAAGTTACCCTCCTCAGCTAAACTGTTGTACAATTTACAAAGTGAATTACACGCGCAATTTCTACTTCTGTTTCTTTCTTTACAGGATTACCTTAACATGTCTATCTGTAGTTCGTGCCTGTCTATGACGTGAACTTGCTCGAAAATATTGTTGATATTCCACACCTTGACGCTTCTATCAATGCTCGACGTTACAACGCTATTCCAATTTCCGACAGTCAACGCTTCCAATTGAATGATCCTTGCAAAGTGCGCATCTAGTATCTTTACCAAATCAGATGTCTCAAGCGACCAAACGTACAAATTTTTCCTAAGAAAGACAATTTGAACTCATGTAACTTTGTTCTTTTTTTATAATTTATAGAATATTCAATAATACGGAATTTATTCAATAAGAGCAATTTATTCTCTGCTAGAAAAAATTGCTTCTTTATCAAAATGCAATATTATACTCCTTTATTTTAATTTTTAGAATTTTAATTTTGAATTTATTTACAGTCTCAAGTTAAACTCTTGTTATACAGAATAAGTTTTCGTTATTTCTTTGCATTTTAAAATGCAATTTGTTTATTCCTCTCCTCGTAATTAACAATATTGTTTATATCTCGATGTATTTATTCTGATAAAATCATCTATTAGATTAGATTTGATTTGAATCAGCGGCGCATAAATATTTATTATTGAATTATCTGTTCATAAGATTTCCTAGTTTTATTTTCTCTCGCCATCTAAAACTTCAAGCTAAATAAAAACGATGATAGTTCTCGCGCACCTTACACCAGCAACAGCATAATTCTTGGTGCCGCTGACCATAACAGAGTTCGAACACATCATTCGTGTATTGATATTCCTAACTCCGTTCGGCAACATTAAAACATGCGCGTCACTTTTATTTTCCAGAAACCACACGATGAATCCATTTCCGGACGTCGCCAAGAGCATTTCTTCTTCTCTATCCAACTTCAGCTGTAACAGATACTCCACGTCGTCATTGTATGCTCGTGGCATGTCGAAAACTTTTTCCCAATAAGATGAGGTCTCATCACTTTTATATTTCGTGATTCTATAATCATCCTTGTTCGTACATGCGTACAAAGTATCCTTGTCCTTCGTCATAATCAAAGCACTGAAAAAATCCACAATAATCTTCTTATGGCTCTTCCAACACAACCGCTGTTAATAACAGGTCTAAATTAGAAAAAACTTATAAGAGTCATATAAAATCTAAGATATAATAATCTAAGATATAAAATGTATTATACTCTGTAAATTATAATTAAATTCTTTGTCCTTATATTTAATTTAATAACAGTTCTGTCTTCTCACCTGTGAAACTGGAACGGATCCAATGATGTCTTCTTCCTGTAAGTATGCAAAAGCATACGTGTGTCGTCGAGACTCCCCGACCAGAATATAATTCTGTAGAGATCCAGATTTGTATACTCCACACCTATAAGGAAAAATAAGAATGATAAGAAATATGTATATGTTCGATATAATATACGTTCAATATAATGATCTACTTCTTACACAAAATCGGCCATTTATTGGAATCCTCGGGGTTGCTGTGAGTATCAAGCAGATTTCCCCGCAAGTCGAATCTACACCAGCCTAGCTTCCCGTAGATAAAGGCGTACTGATTCATTAGATAAACGCCAGCCACTGCATCCCCATTCGGTAAAGGATTGTCGATAACGACGAATTCGCTCGTCAAGGTGTTCAAAACGACACTCTATAAAAAAAATCACGCGTCATGAAATATCTAACTAGAAACTGTATTTTAAATTAATTCGAAGGTTTCCTCAAAATGAAAACGTCGGAACATTTTATTAACTCAGAGAAACTCTGAGTTAATAAAAGATATAATTAAATTTGAAATGTAAAATTGAAAAATAAAATTCATTTAACTTTAAGTTGAGAAGAGTTTTATTTTTCTGTTTTCTCAAAAATCAGTTTGTTAGAAAATCAGATTATTGATTTACTTGATAATTGGTCGTAAAAGCCGCAGCGTATCTGTTGTCGGGGCTTAAGACTAATCGTTGCATTATGCCTTCCACGCCGGGATTAACATCTCTAGTCATGTCACTGGTACTCAAATCCCAGGTGATAAATTTATTGGATATCGATACGATATACCGATAATCCGACGTTAAACAAAATCCGAATACGGCGAACTGATGACCTTCCAACGAATACTGGAAAATGATGTTATATTTTAAAGATATTTCTCTAACAAATAAATTACATAGCTCCGCGAAGACAAGATTTTTTTTTATATGCTGTAACAATATATAATTTTTATAATTTATTGAAGAAAGCAGCACCAAGTTTTCTAATTAAAAATATCAAGTAATTTGTTATATAAATTAATGTATGGATTACTTTCAATGGTCCACCAGGTGTGTGCAGACAGTGATAAAGAGGAAGCAGAGCGCAATTTTTAACACCGTCATGATCACACGCTCGGAGCAACATTCTCACATTAACATTTGCACCGATCTCCGGCAACAATCGACCGATCAATTGTGGCGCAAGCATGTCAGGATGATTTCCCAGGATCGCACCGCCTAATCTCAGAGCATCAGCAACTAACATAAGTTCTCTGGAAAGATATTCTGGTTTATTAGAGAATATCATAGTGTCCATAAATTATCTATAAATATTTGTGAAAAAATTGAAATATCTAAAAAGAGACACACAAAAGTTAGAATATCTAACAAATTAAGAAATCATTAAAACTTTTGTGTTGTCCAAAAAGGTATTTGATCTTTCTGGCCTTACCTGACCAAACTTTGGTTGTCAACAAAGTTACACGCATCTTCGAAGTCAGAAAGCACAGCTTGCAAGGGACAAGAGCTTAGCTTAGCGTGCAGCCACTCATAATTGAATAAAACATTTTCGAAGAGATCCTTAAAGCGCCTTGCTCTTATCAAGTGAAATGGTAATTCGCCAAACTTTAGAAACAAAGAATAAATATCTTTAGCAATCATCTTTATTATAACATTTTTCGTAGTACCTTTCGTAAATTATATCTTGAAATAGTTCCCTCCTTTGAATAAAACGCTAATGGTTGCTCCGGCACTTTTCTGTCCGCCACACCTTCCTTGTCTGTTAAATTGAATCTACAAATTGTAATATGTAAAGTTTATCGCTTTAAACAATATTTCTTCAATAGTTAATAAAATCAATTTTTTCCTTTGGATCCAATTTTTTAATATGACTTTTTTCAGATTAAATAAATCATTAATTTTATTATTTTAAAAATAAAAAGTTTGTATATGAATTTGTGAGAATTAATTTTTTTCTGTTTTTGCCATGAAGTAATTCACTGAAATTCAAGATGTTACTTATCGTAACAATGTCATTATTCACCGATGTCTCTGTATCTCGGTGTACTTGAAAGGTTTCGGTTTGCCGCCTCCCCAAATTCCCAGATAGTAGTCCGCAATCATTGAATGAAAATACATTGCCATGTTCATATTCTTAAAGTATCGCTCTTTGGCCGTGTCTCTGAATTGTCTATGGTACCAGTTTAACACACTCACACCGTCCGCTTCTCTTTCACTCAGATAATTGGGCAGATCGTTTCTTATTCTGGTCCATAGCAGAGGTGGAATGCGTCTCACCGGTGGCAAATGGTACTGGTAAACATCGTCGAGAACCTTATCGTCCAGGGAAATCAGATCCTCGAGCTCAGATTCCGACAAGCCGGACTTGGCAGCCGTGATATAAGCCAAAGCGTGGAAAACCAAGATTTTACCATGCTGCTTCTCAATCCTCTCGAACAGCATCATTATACTATCCATCACTGTGCTAGCTAAGTGCGTGTCCGCCGGTTTTGTGTAGCTACGCCATCGACAAATCTCTGCGAACACAAGCTTCACAAAGATCGGTAGGGAACATTTCGATATAGCGTTCGCCACCAAACGCCATTGGTAGTTATTCAGATCCCTTCTGGCTGTTTTCATCCACATTCTACAAGAATTGTGAATAACATACAAGTTTCAAAATAGACAATATTTTTTTTATCAATTTAAAGCAAATCTTTTTCTTAACAATTCTAACAATATTGATGATTATTTCTTTACCTTATCACGTCCGTAGCTAAGTCCTCGCCCAAGGCAGTTACTTCGATGAAGCTTTCTTCGGTGTCTATCATCCTACGTAACAACTGATAATCTCTCGAAATCACTGGATTTGATTCCTCCGCTGCGCATGATAAAATCATCTGAAACATACATGTATATGTTAATCGAAGTTAGAACTCTTTTCATACAGAATCGACTCGACCGGAATTTAACTTCTTCTTAAAAGTTTTTTTCTTTCTTAATTTTGTTTTGTAATTTATTTTCTTTTATACTCACATTATGACTGCATTTAATGACTGCATTCACATTTACCTTACAATTCGGTGGTAATCTTGTAGGCAACCACGATAATTTGTTACCCTGTACACCTGTCAGCTGATCGACACTATCCAAAAATAACAGAATAGGCTGTTGAGTGTTAGCTAAGGTCAACAAATATTTAAAGTAGGCTGTAAGCGGCACCAGGTCGTCTGGGATTTCTTCAAACGATAATCCATAATTGTATGAGATCTGAAAATAGCGACAAAAACGTTTCATTATCATATTTTAAAGCGGAGAGAAATATAAATAATACTCACTTGTTGACAGATTGAGATCAACGTGGGCGTGAGCGCACTGCTGTCTGGAGTAGTGCCGAGAAATCGAATTATGCTGATCGGTTTCTTACCAGTCAACCAGGTACTGCTCGTCAAACCCGCGCTCTTCGCTAAAAGAGAAGTCTTCCCGCATCCTCCTTCTCCGTATAACACTAATGGCTTATCGCTGTCACCTAGCATGTAATTTTTTATTCTTTCTAACGTGTCCTCGCGTCCATAAAATACCTGTGAATGTGATAAGCTTGTCAGTCTTATTTTTTTTTAAACTTTGCTTCTAACTTTATTTAAAAGAGCATAACAACAAATTAATTTAATACTTAACATATTATATTTCAATTAAATTTAAAATCTTGAAAAATTTCTACCTTTACAGAATTATTGCAGGCGTGCAGGTGTTGCAAAATCTCGGTTATTATTTGTCCCTGCGCGGAATTGTCTTCCTTCCTCATGGCGCGGTCTACAAGCTTCACTATATTTCTGTAAAAGTGAGTGATGAAGTGCTGAAGATACTCGCCATGGGTTTCAGGATCTAGACCCTCTCTTCCTATCCATTCGACCGTGTACCTGCATAAATCAAAGTAATCACAACAGAAATATCTTATTGTGTATTTTCGGGAAAGGAGAAAGTACCTCTGTAGATTCGTGCTTTCAATTTTATTCGGTAACCGTTCATCTCTAAGATCGGCCAACAATTTCGAAGCTTCATTGTCTAAACTTCTGTTAGCTATATCCAAAAACAGACTGGCCTTCCTCAGATTTTGGAGATTAATGTTGTTTATATACCGCACATATGCCAGGCAATGGTTTTTCGTATTTTTAACGTTCAACACGCCGTTAATCACTTCCCGCTCAGTCACTGTTTTAGGATTCATTATATTAAGATTTTATTAGAATGCAAATGTGTATAATATGCAGTATGTCGTCTAAAAAATATTTCGCTCTTAGTACGATTAAAAATTTTAGATAATTATATTGAGATATAATTTTATATTTTTTGAACGATTATTTTTTAAATTGTATGAAAAATTATATTTATCAACAGAGATATATAAAATTTATTATGTTTTATTATTTTATTGATATATACTTTATTAAGACCAAGCTATTTATTATGTCTATTGAGTCTTTCTTACCAGACATGAAATAATTATGCATTGTATCTTTGTCAAACTTCCCGGAATTAAATAAAGATTGCGCGCCCTTCCTGAACAATTTTTGCATTTTGCACATAGTGTCCCACCAGATTGCTTGATCCTCTTGTTGCAGTTTAGGTATTCTCTTAAACACACAAGTACAAACACAAAGATATAATTACAAGAAAGAATACTTGCATAATGTAAGTAATTAGTAGTCTGAATTAAATAAATAAAATTACTAAACTAGTTGAAAGTTATTTACTTTATTGTTAAAATTTTTAAGGATAGATGAGATCGGTTGCAATATACTTGTAGGTGGCACAGCATTGCTATCCTTCTTGTACCACTTATCCAGAAGACTAACATCCATTCCCTGACCATCCAATTCTGTTCTTAACATCTCTAGTTCTGAACTGAGAACATATGTTGGTATAGGACGGTATCCATACTTTTGTCCAAGGAATACCTGCATATATGAAATTTTTATTATATTAGTACTTATTAAAAAAATTAATTTGATAATCTTAATTCTAAAGTTTGAAGACAGTTTGATTTTTTTACTGTAAGACTGGATATAATTCTGAAGTTAAATATGTATATACTCTCGATAAATAATTTTGGCAATTGAGAATTAAATCATTTAAATTAAAGAGCAAGTTACTGACAACGAAATTGGGTCCCATGGACAGTCTCTGACAATTTTCTATTTCTCTCATACACAGCTCTGTAGTCATATGATCGTCAGTGGCTTCATCACGTACACCCCATCTCATATCAACCACCTGCGAAAAGGGGTGTAACCATTACGTAAGGCAAATTATTATTTTTTTTTAAATAATACAATATGTTAGTTTATATTATTATTGACCAGAAAAAAATTATTAATTAGATAAATAAAATACGAATAATGATTTATACAACATCTAATTTTGTCAATTACTCAAATCTACTTAATTATATGATATGTGTGTGTGTGTGTGTGTGTGTGTGAGTGTGTGTGTGTGTCCTAAATGTAATTATCAAGTTGTCCGATTTTTATCAAAGATTAACACGAAAAGGTCGAATTATATATGTATGTTACTGGTACCTGGCACCGTAAAAATCAATTCCTCTATTCAAGATGTATAATTCATGTTTTACTATGTATATCTAAGTATATATCAGTTTGCTAAATAATTTGTTTTGATGTTATATTATTTTTTTTATATGAAATAATGTCCTACCTGAAATTCTAAACCATGTTTTTCTCTGCAATAATCTTTAATTTTGGGATAGCACTGCGCCATCAAAGTATTTCTTTCCATTGTTGTGTCTAAAATATAATAAAATACATAGTCAATAAATATAGTGCTATTTCATATTACATTAAGTCATTTTATTTTATATTGCTTTTCTGTTTTATTTCAAACTTTTTAACATTAAATTTTCTATTTACTTATTTTATTATCTCTTGTGACTATTAATAGCTTACCAGTAAAGGTCGAGCTCGTAAATATCCGCACAATTTTTGAACTAACAGGCGGTAAGGATTTTAAGGATCCCGAAAAAATTGAATCAATCGTTGTTTCATCCATGTTCTTAATGTGCCTTGATCTTTAAATTAAAAATTTTAATTAGCCGAAATTGTATCTTATCGCTTGTAGCAATATCAGCAAACTGAAACCTGCATTGCGTTTCCAGTGTCTTATACATCTACAATAAAAATATAGTACCTCGTGAGCTACATGAAGTTTATAGAATATCTTTGTTCGGGAGTGTGTTTTATATCATAAAATTCTTATATCGTCTACTATAACTTGCATATTATCTTATATTATGCTACTACAAAAGTCAACAAATTTTTTACATAGTACAGTACATAGTATTCTTTTTTTAAATATATGTTATACAAATGAAAAAAAGATTCTAGTATACTGATGGTTACAAAATGGTTGCTAAGGCTTGTTTACACAATATAGACTCATTGATTTTAAGACATATATATTCCTTTAGCTCAACATTTGTGAGAAATAAATATTTTTGTTTATTATATTAGATATTTAATATTTAACTATAAATTTGTTAATATATGTATGCTTTATAACTTTATATTAACAAGTAGCATAAGACAATTCTTGTTCAAAAGTTTAAAAATTGGATTATAAAGATATAAAAAAAAAACTACTTGCATTTTCTTGCATGTTTCTACATGTATATATTTGATTTTAGATCTTCTAATGGACTGTCTATAGTATTGACAAGAATCTTTTATAATTATTAAAATGGCACCTGATCCAGTAACACAAATGAACACATATCGTTCATACGTCACCATGCTGGCTGATCCAGTTTCAAAAGATGAACTGAAACTGAAAGCAGCTCAAGAATTATCAGAAAACTTTGAGGTATATAAACTGTCATACAAATATCAAGATTATTCATGCAGTATAATAGTCATTAACTATCTTTTGAAAGAAATTATATATATTTAATTAATTATAACAATATATTAAATTAATTGTAGATCATCATGTGTTCATCACAATATGCGGGATTTCTCGACCATATGATGAAGATCTTTATGAAGATATTGCAAGAGGGAGAGCCACACTTTATATCAGAATACAATATTCAACAAGTTCGAAAACTAATTCTGGAAATGATACACAGATTACCAAGCAATGAATACTTGCGTCCATATGTTAGGCAAATTTTGACTCTTATATTCAAATTATTAGAAACAGATAATGAAGAAAACGTGTTGGTGTGTTTACGCATCATAATCGATCTTCATAAACAATATAAACCGACATTTAATCCAGAAGTGAGTAATAATGTATATACCACTTTATTATTTTGAGTTACAATTCACTTTATATTCTTTTATTTACAATTTTTAAACGCTTCAAGCTCTCTCAATCTTTTATAATCAAAGATATATATAGAGAAATTCGAATTGAAATGAATTTGAATTTGAGACTCCGGAGTCTCGCTGATTATGAATCAATCGGTTTCATATAAAGCCACGTGTTATGTCACTCATTTATTTTATATCTAAAGTATTTTAATCATTTTTTCTTTTTCCGCTATAGATTCAATATTTCCTTCAATTTGTCAAATCGGTGTATAGCGAATTACCAAAAAATTTATCAAAAATATTTGAGCCGCGTCCTCCTCTACGTGTGAAAGATTTGTCAGAAATTAACATAGAAGCTCTATTGAAGGAAACGTTTACGATTACAGCGATACAAAGCGAAAAGAAAGCTGCGGATGGTACTGTTGTAACTGTAAGTATTTCTTACTTATTTGATTCTATTATAGAATTCGTAATATTTGTATATAGAACATAATTGAAAGTACACGACACAAATCAACGAAAAGAAAAAGAAAAAATAAAATCAATGATATATTTTATTATTTTTAGTATAATTTGATTCCGAAAGCAGTGCTGTCCCTCAAGGTGCTTCAAGAATTACCAATAATTGTAGTTTTATTGAATCAATTATACAAACAGAATGTACATCAGGATGTATCAGATTTCGTTCCAATTGTGATAACGACTATATCGCTCCAACCTAGTCTCCAGCATCGAACATCACCTGGATTCAATAAGGAAGTCTTCGTTGACTTTATGGGCGCACAAGTCAAAACACTTTCATTTCTTGCCTACGTCATGAGATTTTATCAAGACTTAATATCACAAAACAGTACGATGTTGGTCAAAGGTATACTTGGCTTATTTACTCTGTGTCCGATGGAAGTAGCTCACTTACGTAAGGAACTCGTTATAGCTTCACGCCATATACTAGCTACAGATCTACGAAATCATTTTATTCCTCATATGGAGATCTTTTTTAACGAAGATATTTTTATCGGCCATGGTTGGACCGCTCACGAGGCCTTGAGACCTCTAGCTTATTCCACACTCGCCGATTTAGTACATCATGTCAGACTTCAGTTGCCTCTCAGTGATGTGTCCAGAGCGGTGCACTTGTATGGCAAGAATTTGCTTGATCAAACTTTACCTACAGCTGTTCAGATGGTTTCTTGTAAGTTACTGATGAATCTGGTAGATACGGTTAGGCAAAGGTCCGATGCTGAAAATAGTACACAAGGACGCGAACTGTTGATACGTATACTATTGGTTTTTGTTCTGAAATTTAAAACCATTGCCAAGATCTATATTCCAATTCTGCGAAACAAAACGAAACAGTTACGGCCAGTCATAGCAGACAACACGACCGAAGATACAAAACCATGTCTCGACGTAAGTGAGGAGAAAGAACCGCCAAAATCGAAGTTTGGTTTTCCGACTTCACAAGCGATGAGTTACAATGTGGCGGATTACAGGAATTTAGTGAAGAGTTTGGTACACGGTACTAAAGCTATAACATCTAATTGCATCAATAATCGAAACAACGAGGTGCCGCAAACTAATCAGCTTCAGCCGAAAGAGACTTTGATTTATATACAACTTGTTAAGTGGGCTTTACCAGCTTTAGACATTTATACGATAGGACCACCAGCCATTGGCGTTCCAGCGCAGCCAGGCAGACCGATGCAATCCCAAACTATACGGACGCGAGAAGAAAAGGAGGTGTTAGATCTTTTCGGCAATGTATTCACACAAATGAACCCCCAAACATTCCAAGAAATCTTTTCCGTATCCATAGACTATATGGTCGAAAGAATATTCAAAAACTGCGCTTTGCAGATAATTGGAAGTTCATTCTTGTCGAGCCACACTGTTTCATCGACATTCGCAACAATATTAGTGGAATATTTACTGGAACGAATGAGCGAAATGGGTTCAAACGTGGAACGTAGTAACCTGTATCTAAAATTGTTCAAGCTTGTTTTCGGCAGCGTATCTCTATTTCCTGCCGAAAATGAGCATATGTTACGGCCACATTTGAACCTAATCGTAAATCGTGCCATGGAACTAGCAATGTCAGCAAAGGAACCGTACAATTATTTTCTGTTGCTGCGCGCATTGTTTCGATCTATAGGTGGAGGCTCTCACGACTTATTATATCAAGAATTCTTACCTTTGCTTCCTAATATGTTAGAAGGACTGAATAGACTACAATCCGGCTTACATAGACAACATATGAAAGATCTCTTTGTCGAACTGTGCTTAACTGTACCTGTGCGTCTCAGTTCTCTGTTACCGTATCTTCCGATGCTAATGGATCCCTTGGTCTCCGCTCTCAATGGAAGTTATTGTCTAGTAAGCCAAGGTCTTCGTACTCTAGAGTTGTGTGTTGATAATCTTCAGCCAGATTTTTTGTATGAACATATACAACCAATCCGTGCCGAATTAATGCAAGCTCTCTGGAGGACACTTCATAATTCTAACGATCAAGGTGTTGTCGCCTTCCGAGTTCTTGGTAAATTTGGTGGTGGAAATCGAAGAATGATGATTGAACCACAAAAATTGGAATACAACGACCGTGAAACCAATTCTCCTAATGTAATAGTTTACTTCCAAGGACTATCCCAGCCAATCGATTTTCCAATGGAAAAAGTGATCGAGGCTGCATTCAATGCATTGAAATCCAATACGACAGATGTGTTCTACCGTAAGCAATGTTGGGAGATCATATATTGCTACTTGGCCGCATCCTTAAGAATGGACGACGCCGCTTATCTATGGTACGACTTGTTTACGCATCCGAGTTTTAAAGAAGGAGAGATACCGCCTCAACAAGGACCACACTATAAATGCTTCGATACTGTGGCGCGAAACGTTCAACAGACCGCATTGACTGGCATGTTTGTTGCAGTAGAAATCAAAGAATTGAGACCTTCGGTTCTCACTACCGTCGTTGCCGTTGTGAGACATTACACGATGATTGCCATAGCGCAACAGGCTGGTTTATTCAGTTGGACGGATAAGGAAATTCGAAAGGATATGCAAGGTCAAGACCCATTTGTTCTGATCGATGCTCTTGCCGTTATAATGGGTCACGATGAGAGAGAGCTATATAAAGCGGGATACTTGACGCTTGTATTGATATTAGAAACAGCAACGAATATTCTGGGTTCCAAGGAACGAGCCTGCCAATTGCCTTTTATGGAGTATCTAGCGGAAAGAATGTGTTCGCTGTGTTACGAACGCGCCTGGTATGCCAAACTTGGTGGTTGCATAGCGATAAAGTTTCTATTCGAACGAATGGCTACTAAATGGGTTCTCAATCACTTATTTGTCTTCCTGAAGGCTCTCATATTTGTGATGATGGATTTAACCGACGAAGTGTCTAATGGTGCTATCGACATGGCAAAAGAAAACCTAGAAAAAATGCTAAGAGTCTGTGTGAATCCTGGAATTCAAGAGGGTAACATGGAATTGATAGAAGCGCAAAACAAGAGCTTGTACGAAGTCACCCGCGAATTGGTCAAGCAAGTGACATCGCCGCACACGATCGTGCGTGAACAGGCTATGGCCTCGATACGTCAGCTTGCCGAAATACAAAACAAATCGGTGACGGAAGTTATGGAGCCGCATAAGGAAGTTTTAGCAGATGTGATACCACCCAAGAAGCATCTTTTGAGGCATCAACCGACAAACGCACAAATCGGCTTAATGGATGGTAATACATTTTGCACCACCTTGAATCCGCGTCTTTTTACTATTGATTTAACCATCATGGAGCACAAGATATTCTTCCAAGAAGTGGTGGGTATCTGCGACGCAGATGAAGCCACTCTCAATAAATTTGCTTGTTATAAATCGATTTCGAATCTAATGCCCGTAAGAAAATCGGCATTACGAGCGCTCGCAGCCTGTCATTACATTGTTGGCTATCGGGAAAAGATACTCGCGGTTTTATACAGAGCTTTGGAAAGACCACATGCTGAATTGCAGGAGACTGCCTTCGAATGCATGAAAACATTCATTGCTGGTTATCAACTCGATATGGAGTCTGTCCACACAATGATGCGACCTATGTTATTGACATTAGGTGATCATAGAAACCTGAGCCTGAATTGTGTCAGGAGACTATCATATCTGACACAGCTCTTCCCGAGCACTTTCAGCGTTACTTTATGTGAGCAAATGTTGCAACATGTGAAGAAGTTTTTGGAAAATTTGATTCAATCTCATAAAGGTATATCAAAGTCCGGTGAGAACGAACAAAAAATTACCATCATTATAGGAATATATCACGACATTCCGGCATCATTACCAAAATTCAACGACGCGCTTTGTAGACTCATTTTACAAACTGAAAAATCGCTGCTAGTCGAAGTGTCCAATCCCTTTAAAGAACCTCTAATGAAATGTCTTTTACGTTATCCGACAGATGCGCTCAATTTGTTTCTTCATGATAGCAATATCAAAGATCAACAATGGAGTAGGTATCTAGAATATCTTATTAGCCACAAGGACGGTAAACCATTTCGTGATATCTTGCACAACAGCACAGCGCGCCTTGTCACGATGCTGCTCGCTCACTCTCAAACGAATTCCAGTTTAACTCACATGGAAAAGAATGAAGTGCAATATCGAGCGATCAAGATCATTGGTATACTTATCAAGTACGACGAACAATGGTTATCTACTCAGAACCAGTTGGTAGGAGCATTGAAGCAGATCTGGTACAACGACGACTATCAAGCATTACACAAAAAAGTCGAAGGTGTCGAATACTGTCATTGGAAGGAACCAAAGCATATTGTCAAAATTCTCCTGCATTATTTTCGTCACCAACCAAATGATATTGATCTATTGTTCCAATTGCTTCGGGCCACATGCGACCGATTTGTGCCAGACTTTCAATTTCTGAGAGATTTTCTAGAGAACACAGTTGCGCAGGAATATACAGTTGAATGGAAACGAAGTGCTTTCTTTCGTTTCGTTGAACATTTTCCCACGAATAACATGTCACAGGAGTTGAAGGCCAACGTTCTGCAGCTGATTATAATTCCATGTTTTGCTGTAAGCTTTGAACGCGGCGAAGGTACGAAACTGGTTGGTGGCGCACCGATGCCTTATCAAGATAACCCTGAGAATGTTGTATCTGTATTTATTAGCAAAATAATTGATCCGGACAATCCATTTGGTTCCGCCGATTGTGTTCGTATCTCTTTATTACAATTTTCTTGTCTTCTGGTAGAACAGGCATCGCAGCACATTCACGATGTTACTAATAAAAGACAAGGAAATAAGTTACGTCGCTTAATGACATTCGCCTGGCCTTGCTTACTAGGTAAGAATTGTGTAGATCCGACTACAAGATATCACGGTCATCTTCTTCTTAGTCACATAATTGCTAAATTTGCTATTCACAAACGCATAGTCTTGCAAGTATTTCACAGCTTATTAAAGGCGCATGCCGTGGATGCGCGTAATGTTGTACGACAAGCATTAGAAATATTGACACCTGCAATGCCTGTACGGATGGAAGATGGTAATACTATGTTAACACACTGGACGAAAAAAATTATCGTGGAAGAAGGTCATTCAATGCAACAATTATCTCATATCTTACAACTAGTTGTAAGGCATTACAAAGTTTACTATCCAGTCAGACATCATCTGGTTCAGCATATAGTAAATTCGGTTCAACGTATAGGATGCACCCCGACCGCTACCATAGAACATCGACGATTAGCTGTTGAATTAGCAGAAGTCATCATAAAGTGGGAACTGTATAGAATCAAGGAAGAAGCTGAAACTACTACAGAATCTAATAGAGTAACTGTTGGTCAGCCGTCGTGTTTGAAACGCGCAATTATCGATGATCCTTCTGGTAAACGTTTAAGCTCACAGACGCCATCCAATAATAGTCCTGTGCCTCTTATTCTACCCAGAATGGAACCAGGATCGACAAAACCTATTGAGAGAGCTCACGCGGATGCCGTTCTGAATTTCCTACTACGCTTGGCTTGTCAAGTAAATGACGTAACTACCATTCACGGTAATCCAGGCGAGCAATTATCTAGACGCTGCGTCGCTCTGTTGAAAATGGCACTGAAACCCGACGTGTGGGTCGCTGAACACTGTGATTTGAAACTATCCTGGCTCGACAAAGTCCTCTCTAGTGTGGAGAGCTCTCAGCCTAACTATGGTAACATCAGCATGGCATTGGAAGTGCTAACATTTTTATTAGGCGTGATGAAACGCGAACAAATACTTGTCAGCTTTAAATTACTGCAACGTGGAATAGGTTCTTGCATCGCCAGCAGCAACACTAAAATTATACGTCTGGTACATGGCCTACTATCACGATTGATGACGATTTTCCCGGCTGAACTAGCTTCCACAAATATGACCCCTAAGTATGAAGAGTTGGACACATTATACACAACTGTAAGTAGATTTATAGCTGAAGGTCTGGCCACATATGAGAAAACTACCACGGCTACACCGAGTTCGCTTTTTGGCACACTTATGATGCTTAAAGCAGCCTGCACGAACAATCCAAGTTATGTCGACCGGCTAATAACTCCATTCATGAAAGTATTGCATAAAATGGCCAAAGAACATTTGCATTCCACACAGACTGAAGCCAATCCTGTCACGAGCGAATTATTAATTCTTAGCTTAGATCTGGTGAAGAATCGCGTAGCAGTAATGGGTGTCGATATGCGCAAATCGTTCATAGGCACGATTTTGGTCGGCTTGATCGAAAAGACGCAAGATGTTAAGGTAATGAAAGCCATTACAAAGATACTGGAAGAATGGATGAAAAACAAGACCACCATCGCAATGAATCAGACACCCAGTTTGCGCGAAAAATCCATTCTGCTAGTGAAAATGATGCAATACGTCGAGAAACGTTTCCCTGATGATCTGGAGTTGAACAGACAATTCTTGGAATTGGTGAATTACGTTTATCGTGACGAGACTCTGAAGATGACGGAATTATCGAATAAATTAGAGCAGGCTTTTCTAGCCGGTCTGCGTTGTATACAGCCGCAAGTAAGAACGAAATTTTTCGAAGTATTCGACAATTCGATGAAAAAACGTTTGGTCGATCGTATCTTGTACATTATTGTCAGTCAAAATTGGGAGCATATAGGACCTCACTATTGGATCAAACAGTGCATCGAGTTACTACTGGCCACCGTCAATCCCTCTACTTTGGTACAAATAACCAATGAAGATCTTTTGCTGCCTAGCATCACATCTATCATGCAAGGAGGCATGGAAAAGGAAAGCAAAGATCAAACGCACTTTGTCTGTCGTATCGGTCGTACTGATGAAGAGCCACCGGACAAGATCCCAGAAGGAGACTCAAAAGACACATTCCTCGAAATGGACGCTTGGATGTCCAATCTTTCGGATTCGACAAGCATCACCGCCACCTCCGAGGAAATTTTTGAGAAGCCCAGCTTGACGCAGATGATCAACAAACAGATACAATTTATGGAGAACGCAAAGAAAATCAAAACGGAGCAGTTGTTACTGGCAACTGCTCAATTATGCCACATGGACACGGAGCTGGCGGAGCGCGTCTGGTTAGATATGTTCCCACGAATATGGTCTATCTTAGAGGAATCTCATATCAATTCCATAAGTATGGAGATAGTGCCGTTCATCGCCAGTGGCGCACATGTTATCCAAAAGGACTGCCATCCAAGTGCCCTCGGCACATTCCTGGAGGCAATGGCGCACTGCAAACCACCGGTGGCCATACCGCCGCCCGTAATGAAATACGTGGGCAGATCCCACAACGTTTGGCACCGAATAACGTTAAGTCTAGAGCAGATGGGCGGAGAAATGACAGCGGAAGGTAACGGCGGTAACATGAAGAATAGAGGCGAACTTGATCTGTATCGCTCGCCTGACGACGTCGAACAAGTCGAGTGCGTCACTCCCTATTATGAGGTGATGCACATGCTCTCGGAAATGTACTCATTACTTTGCGAGGAGGACATGTGGTCGGGTTTATGGCAGAAAAGGCCTGCACATTATAAGGAGACCTTGCACGCGATTGCGTTAGAACAGCAAGGATTCTTTGAGCAGGCACAAGGAGCGTACGAGGTGTGCATGTCCAAGTTCCGGCAGGATTACCCATCTGGGCCGGCACCTTATCACCTCAACGTAGAAATGCTTCTTTGGGAGAAACATTGGGAGCGCACTGTGAAAGAACAGAATCAATGGGAGATTCTATTAGAACTGGGCAGCCAGAACAATTACAAAAATCCTTTCCTCGTCCTAGATAGCGCGTGGCGTATTCCCAATTGGCCGGTGATGAAAGAAATTCTGACACAACTGGAGCATAATTGTCCAAGGGAAATAAGCTGGAAGGTAAGATATCATAATTTTCAAGAAAAACGTAAAATACTTTATGATTTTACAATTTCTTTCAATTCATTGCTGACTTTGTAGCACAATTTTAAAATGTACATATTTTAATACTAAAAGATGAATTCTTACGGTTTTTTTTTTTATATTTTTGTAGCTCAGTTTGTATCGTGGATTCGTAACCTTGTGCAATAGCGAGGATCAGCATCTGAGTACCATCGAGCGTTTCGTCGAGCTTGCATCTACTCAATGCCTGCGTGAATGGCGTCGATTACCACGTATTGTCAGTCATGTACATCAGCCACTGTTACAAGCAGCTCAACAGATAATGGAGCTTCAGGAAGCAATGCAAATCCATCAAGGATTGCTACATGGCAGAAGTAATTCGCTACACGACATGAAAGCTATCGTAAAAACGTGGCGCAATCGTTTACCTGTAATAGCCGATGATCTCAGCCATTGGTCAGATATCTTTACCTGGCGGCAACATCACTACACCTTTATCTCCAATCACTACGATTCTCAACAAGATCAAACAATTAATCACTCATTACTTGGCGTGCATGCCTCTATGCAGGCGATTATTCATTTTGGAAAGATCTCGAGGAAACAGAACCTGTGCGGTGTATGCTTGGATTCGTTGGCCAAAATTTATACTATTCCCACGAGCGTACCTATGGTCGATTGCTTCCAGAAAATCAGACAACAAGTAAAATGCTATTTACAGATGGCCACTATGGGAGGACAAAATGAATTGCAAGAAGGTTTAGAAGTGTTGGACTCAACAAATATGGGGTACTTTACAAAAGAAATGATAGCGGAATTTTACGCGCTAAAAGGCATGCTTCAATCTCAGCTAGGTCGTTCGGATGATGCCAACAAAAGCTTCTCTGCTGCGACCCAATTACATGACACTTTGGTGAAAGCTTGGTCCCTATGGGGCGATTATCTTGAAAATATCTTCATACGTGACGCTCGTCAAATCAGCATCGGCATAAATGCTCTTGTATGCTTTTTACATGCCTGTCGTCATCAGAATGAATCAAAGTCGAGGAAATACATTGCCAAAATTTTATGGTTGCTCACGTATGACGATGACAAGTGCTCGCTCATGGAAACCGTAGACAAATATGCCGTAGGTGTACCAGCCATTCAATGGTTGCCCTGGGTACCACAATTGTTGATGTACCTGGTGCGCAACGAAGGAACTGTAATTCTTAATTTACTAAGTCAAGTTGGTAGAATGTTCCCACAGGCAGTATATTGCTCCGCTCGTACTCTTTATTTGACGTTGAAAATTGAACAAAGGGAAAGATACAAAAGCGGTGAATTAGCTGCTGATAAGAGTCAAGATGGTGTCGAAAATCGAAACTCAACTACGGGTAACGTAACACAACAAGGAACATCGGAAACGAGTCATACGGTTCGTGCCACGGCGCCTATGTGGAGATGTTCAAAGATCATGCATATGCAGAGAGAGATCCATCCAACTGTTTTATCTAGTTTGGAAGGCATAGTCGATCAGGTTTAAATCTTTTATTTATTCAACATTATAATAAGACGTAGTAAAAAATATGGCAAATATAATGGATATATATATATATATATATATATATATTGCATACGAATTGGTTACAAAATTAAAGAAATGACATACAAATGCATGGAATCCGACACCATAAT
>NW_011626974.1:752179-767816 GCF_000204515.1 Acromyrmex echinatior
AAATATTTCGTTATTAATAATATTTCTTAATTAAAATTAAGATACATATGCACCTTTTACACTAGATTTAATATTTCAATCTTTTGTATAAAAAATAACATTATAATTTATACATTAGATGGTGTGGATCCGTGAGACATGGTATGAAGAAGTTTTAAAGCAGTTAAGACAAGGACTCACAAAATGTTATGCAATAGCATTCGAGAACCGTAGAGCAGTTAGTGAAGCTACCATAACTCCCCATACATTGAATTTTATAAAAAAACTTGTATCCACATTTGGTATTGGCATTGGTAAATCTATTCACTTTCTGTATTAGTTATAAAACGAAAGACAAAGAGGAGACATTTCTCTTTAATATGTATTTTGTGACTTGTAGAGAACATATCATCCTCGCAAAATATGAGCAACTCGTTTAGTTCAGCAGCATCGGAATCTCTTGCACGAAGAGCTCAAGCTACTGTACAGGATCCCGTTTTTCAGAAAATGAAGAGCCAATTCACGAGTGATTTCGATTTCACTGTACCTGGTGCTAAACTGCTACACAATCTCATTAGCAAGTTGAAGAAATGGATAAAAATTCTCGAAGAGAAAACAAAACAACTACCCAAGTAATATTTTACTTTTTAATTGTTTTTTAATGACTTCTTTTTTACGATTTGTGAACTACAGATTCGCGCATTGTTTCGCAGGTCTTTCTTAATTGAGGAGAAATGTCGCTTTCTGACCAACTTTAGCTTGAAAACTGCGGAAGTCGAATTACCCGGTGAATTTCTGATACCTAGGGTAAAAAAATTAAACTCTTCTAATTATAAAATCTTTTAATATATACAACACACATAAAACACAACACACATAGATATAATTACACGATATTTTATTTTATAACCCATTAAAATATGAATGAAGAACGGAAGTAAAATTGAAAATAGAGTTTATTCTATCCCGATAATCTAAAATTAAAAATATTCAACTGCACGATATTATCCGACATTTAACATATTTTTATTCAGACGATAAGATTTGAACAGAGAAGGTATCTGTTTTGTTAATCTTTTCTAACATTTTATGTCTTTTAGCACTCGCATTATTCTGTAAAGATAGCGAAATTTGTGCCACGTGTTGAGGTAGTTCAACGACACAACATGGCCGCTAGAAGATTACGTATCCGCGGTCACAATGGTCGTCTCTATCCTTATTTAGTGGTCAATGATGCCGGTCTGGGAGATGCCAGACGTGAGGAGCGTCTATTACAATTGCTGCGCATGTTGAATCATTACTTGACTAAACAGAAGGAAACATCACGGCGTTTCTTGCACTTTACAGTACCACGACTCGTTGCGGTTTCTCCACAAATGAGACTCGTGGAGGACAATCCGGCAGCGATTTCTCTTTTGGACATTTACAAACAAGGTTGTGCAAAACTGGGAATGGAACATGACGCACCTATTGCCAGGTATTACGAGAAATTGGCCGCTGTGCAAGCACGAGGCGCACAAGCCAGTCATCAAGTGTTGCGTGATATTTTAAAGGAAGTGCAAACCTCAATGGTCTCTAAAACTCTGCTCAAAGATTGGGCATTAAAAACATTCCCCGGCGCCACCGATTACTGGACGTTCAGAAAAATGGTAAGTTTGAATATTACTTTCGGAATACTATTTTTGGGACAATCATGGTTTTGAAATACTAGCTTTTTTATAGCGTAAATATTGTCACAAATTTTTTTACTAATTCTTCCAATTTTAATTAATTTTATATTATCTTATTTATTAACTTTATACAGATTAATATAATAACGTAAAGCTTCTTTAGCTCAAGCGCAAAATTATTCTTCTTTATTCTATTTATAATTTCTTTTAATACCCAATAAAGAAGAAGAATATCTTTAAATTGTTGATCAAAGAAAGTAAAGAAACCTGCGAACATCGAAAAATAGTCATTGATACAAAACTACAAACAACGTCTTCTTCATCGTACCTTTATCTTTCTATTTTCAGTTTACCCTACAGCTGTCTTTAACATGTTTTGCTGAATACGTACTTCATCTTACACGACATAATCCTGACATGATGTATGTACATCAGGATTCCGGTTTAATTAACATCGCGTACTTTAAGTTCGACATTGATGATACCTCCGGCGAGTTAGATGCAAATAGACCGGTACCTTTCCGCCTGACGCCCAATATTTTCGAGTTTATCACAACTATAGGTCAGTCAAGCATAATCTATTTGTTAATGTAATAAAAAAAATATCTTAATAAAAAATGATATCTCTTGTGCTTGAATACATTTTTGAAATATTATATAGAAATATTTCTTATAAATTCACTATTGTGTAGACGATTACGAAGTTCTTTCAAACTTCACGACTTAATCTTTTACAGGAGTTTGCGGACCGTTGACTGCTAGCGCAATCGCCACGGCGCGTTGTTTGGTTCAACCCACGTTCCAGCTGCATGCTATACTTCGCGCGATTTTACGAGACGAAGTGATCGCGACTCACAAACGACAAGAAGACGCCGAGGGTACATCGCCTGATCCGACTGATCCGAAGGGCGAGCTCCTGATAACAATGGTAACTCGCGCTGTCACTGCGATTGTTACTAGACTGAACTCTCTGGCAAATTTCGACGGCATTGATAGTAAGGTCAGCACATTGGTAGCCGCTGCCAATAGTCATGACAATCTCTGCAGAATGGATCCCTCGTGGCATCCGTGGCTGTAAAACACAGTTCAACCTAATTGTTTATGCTATCAACGAACGAGGAAAGAATTAAAACTGTCATATTATTTATTTGTATGATTTTCTTGCCCGTTTTTTTTTATTTTATATTGACGCTGGCTTTCCAATTCAGAAAATTATTGGATTATGAAGGAAAACAAAGATAAGTTATACAATAGAAAAATATTTATAATATGCATATATATAAATATATCATTATACACACAAGACGATGTATCTATATATTAGTCGAATGTTGTACAGCATAAATCGAAACTACTTGTAAACTGTGAATTTGATGCACTTTATTCTCTATCTCTTATTATGTACATTTATTATACAAAACTCATTTTCACTATAGACTATTTGCAAAGATATTCTATGTATGTTTCTAGCGTATCATTGGCTGTAAGTTAGATTTTAAGAAACTTGTGCAGATAATTTGTAAGAATAGTTGCTAAGAAGTGGAACACAGACCTGATACATAAAGTTCTTATTTATTATAAATGACATGAATATTTGGAATGTATGAAAATTGTATGAAATAATAAGATTCTTAAAAAAAATTATGTTTTGTTACTTCAAATGTATCTATAGTTTCTAAAATAAAATATTTTCTACAATCTGTTCTTTGAGAAAAATGGAAGCATATATACATTTGAAGAATATTTTATTCAAGAAAAATTTGTAAGAGGAAGAAATAGAAACAGAGAATAACAGGAATAAACAATTTCAACCAATCGGAAACGATGCACTATAGAATACACAATTTCTGATAGGATGAAATGGTTGGAATTCTTATTCTCTATTCCTATTCTTTCATTGTGCGCAGCCGCTTAGGGAACACATATTTACATATTTGAAGGCGAAAATTCTCCAATTTATTCTATTTTCCCTCAAATTACATCTATATTCAATGATATACAATAAAAAGTATTTTTGATGATCACAATCCTTATTTATAAAAATACAATTTGTCCAATTTATTAGATCATTTAGAAAAAAAATTTTATATTTAAAATATTGTACATAAATTTTATGAACTTATCTTTTTTCAAACATTTTAAAATATAGATATATCATGAATGCATTTTTTCTAAAGATATTTTCGGAATGTGACTTGCATTCAAATAAATCGTTTATTACAAATCTGTGATAAAGAAGTACATATATGTATATATATATATTAAAATTATTTTTTAAAAACGTACCTCACACACGATATCCTTTTTCTATTTTTACAAAATCAATATTTATCAAATATTATTAGTTCAATTATTGAATATAATTATTTATTTTCACTATTACATATTTAATCAGTAAAAATAAATTGTTGCGCAAAAAATTGTGCCATATGGCTAGCACACTGCCATTACAATTATCCTGCTAATATAGCAGTACAAATATTATAAAAATGTAAGGCAATAATATTTATTACATACATATATACATGTAGAGTCCAACGGAAAAATTAACGGAGTCTATCGAAATCCCTTGTTTAAAAATCTAGCACTCACAATCAGTATGCTCCACTGTTGTATTCCGATTGTTTATGTCTTTACGTATCTTTTAAATGATCTTATGGTTTTTTTTATTTTCCTACACATATGTATACATACTCCTGCATACATACACACACGCACGCGCGCGCACATACGCACGCACGCACACACTACACACACACACACACACATTTAGATCTGTATTCAAAACACGCTTTTATCTTTAAAATTCTATAGTATGCATAATGTAAATTATATCATATTCGCGCTAACGTTATAAGTGCGTTCTGAATACAGGTCATAATGTACAAATATTAATCCTCTAAATATATACATATATATAATTAGTACTCGTTAATAGAATACTGAATTCATGAAAAATGCATTCTCTAATTTTCACAACAATTGTGCCTTTATTTTGTGGGTTTCAGATTAATATTCCGCAACATACATAGGTCTCGTGCGGTAGCTTTGCGTCCAATCATAGTTTGTATGTCATATAATCTTAGTAGAATATCAGTCGTGAATAATTCGGGCAATGCTTTGAGAAGACAGGGTACCTATGAAAACAAATATACAAACTTATCAATAACTTATCTTAAGTTAATCGTGAATTGAAAAGAATGGAAAGAAAAAATATTTTTTTAGGAAAATTAAATTCGTATAAATTAATTTTTCCAAATGTTTGATATTGAGAAATGAAAATAAAATTACTAGTTATAAAAAAAATATAAAAAATATAAAAAAAACGTACCAGTGTTTGCGACATTCCCTGTAGCACGATGCGAGTCCTGTCTTTCCCACACTGCACCATGAGCCGCAAGAACTGAAGTATGAAATGAGTCTGTTGAGATACTTCACCGTCTCTGCCGGCCAAAAAGGCGAATATGGTAAACAGATTGTTCAATGCCGTCATAAGCGGATCCCTCAGAATGACCACCGACTTTTGCCCATTACTTGAACCCTGCGCCTGTGGACTCTGCGAACTGAACATGGGAACGTTCTCGCCTGTTTCATTGAGTCGAAGAAGTTTATTAGATACGCCGAGAGCATCCAGATCATCCGTGTCCAGATCGCGTCGCACGCGCTTACGGCTGTTTCCTCGATACGGATTCGAATTGTTGTACTCCAAAGTGGAGAATATGCAGTACACGCATAATTTCGCCAAGATGGATGACTGTGGTTCCACAAGCTCGTCACTCCTACGTAAACGGAAATTACATGTAATAAACATGCTATGTACAAAAATTTGATCAAGATGCGAAAAAATAAGATGAACTCACTGCATCGAATTATGTAAGTATTGCGGTATTATATGATTTATGAGGTCTAGAGTACAGTTCTCTATGTCAAGATGGAAGACTGCAAAAGCCAAATCCACGGCTTGATCCAGTTCTTCTTGATAACGATACTTCAGTACTTCCTTAACTATATTCGTGACGAACCATAAAGAACCGCCGGTGTTTAGCAGGGATTCCAACGATTGCGTGGCTTGTATGTTTATCCACCCACGTTGATTTATGTTTTGCCAAACGGATTCCAACTGTTCCAGTATTGGTTGACGCGATATAATACTGTGAAAATACCATAAAAATAACAATCCCAAAAAACGATGACAATTCGTTTTCAAAAGATACTAAATACCTGTGTGACATCGAGAGAACCTTCGTTTTCGATTGAGTGGGCGGGTGCACATCGTACTGCATTTTCCGAATAATCTGGACCATTAAACTGGATCTGAAAGAAAAAGATAGAGAAATTTAAATTGTGACATACAAACATATAAATGTACGAGATAACATCTAAAGAAAATAGAGTCAATTTTTATTTAAAAAAAAACTGAATTAACAATGTTATATAATTAATTATTACAGGGTGAGTCATCAAAGTCCGGACAAATCGAACAATTTCTTTAAACAAAATGTTTTTAATGAAAAATTAAATATTACAAAAAATTCTTTTACACTGGCACTTGGAGATTCCCTGTAGAGCACAATTATTCGATATATCACCTATTAGCTTGAATGACGACTTCTATTCTCGGTCATTCGCACGCACACTGTAATGTAGCGCCGATGAATGCTGCCTCAATAGCGGTCCTTAATGACCAATGTCACATTGGGATGCCGAGACTTATTTGTGAACCTTTCAACTACACTCCATACGTGGTAGTCCAAAGTATTTAAATCTGGGCTGTTGGGAGGTCAGAATGAGAGCCGAGGCGAGCAACTCGGCTTGTCCTGGCAGCCTCAGAGAGCATCTGTCGTATCGTTAATGTGTACGATTTGTATCGAAGGTCTTCTCGGCAATTCGACGCATTGTTGGCTCGCTTACACCAACAATCGATGCTAATTTTCACAACGATTGCCCTGAGTCATCCGAAATCAGCGCTTGAACTCTTTCAACGACTGCGGGGTCCTCGTGGTGCGTTCTTTCAAGTGATTCTTCCTCGCTGGCATACTGGAACCTTCGTTGGACTGTTCTAAAGCCGTATATTTTGCCACAACGTCATAAACGGTTGATCTCGGGTATCGAAAGAACCAAATTATTTCCGTTGCTGAGCGCCCAGCGCGAAGGCCTTCGATGATCGCAGCTCTTCGATTACTCCTTGGTTTCAACATCGCGGTCATTTTGAGAATATGACTGTTTACTAGAAGCATCAAACTTTCTTGGACACCAACAACAACCTCTGACGGAGGCACAATATAGCGGAAAATTTAAATTGAAATTTGTCCGGATTTTGATGACGTACCCTGTATTTATTCAATTTTTTTACCTGTCTTTAAGATTATCCTGCATCTCATCACCCGAAAGCGGCGTCAGGAAGTGCTGGACCATGTTCATAGGTTTCAGCAGAGCATCTTGGTGCGTGATGCTCATGTATGCGCACAACCAAGCAGCGGCACAGACCGGCAGACAGCAGGCCGTTGCTCGCAAACCGTCCAGAGCTCTTTTCACGTCGCCAGCACCCAGTACTCCGCTCTCCCACGCGCAAAGCAATTCCTTCACCGCGCCCATTGCCGATTGGCATGCAACGTGCCATTTTAAGTTGCTCGATTTGAAATCGGGATCCGGCGAGTTAATCTGCGCCAGTAGAGCGTCCACCCTTGCTGAATCGACACTTTGCAACATTCTCTGCGGCGATTTCAGTTTATTCCGTTCCGGCATACATTCACGCACCCATTGCTCAAAGAACGAATCTCCGCCTTCTTCCAAAACAACCTGAAAATCAATTTTTTTATAACAAAACTGCACGTGGATGTAATTAACATATAAAAAGCCTATTTTTTGTCGCTGCACTGGACTATATTAAAACTCTTTCGTTAAACTTTAAATATATCTATTTTTAGTACAAGTGTATACTAGTTTAGCTACAAAGAACAGATCTCAAGTTACAAATTATCTCTCTGTATGAAATTTGTAACACATATCAACGCCAGACTTACGTCAGAGCCATATGTTTGTACTATGGAACACAACATAAGAAATGATACATCGAATAACATTGCTCTCGTCGCTGCTGTCTTATCAGGTACTGGCTCGTTAATCTGTTTACTACATTCGTTGAACTTGATGAGTTTCGTGACAAAGGTCTTCAACTCTCCCTCTACGGTTGCCACGGCTAGCATCAGTTCAAAGCTCTTTCCCGTCAAGACTTGATATAATACACTCAACAAACCCTCCTGAATCTTTGCATAATCTGCATTCAACGTTCTCAAAATCCCGTTCAATGTCTGCCCGGCACGTACAATTACTTTTGGAATTGATGACGTCGTAGTCGCTCCTTCCCTGCAATGATATATAATCGTAAATAAAATTCTGTCTAAGTTTTATCAAAAATAATTTATTTTTCAAGTGCATACCTTCTAGCGCCAATTTGCTTCGCTTGCTTCTCCGTCACGAGGTTTACCTTCTGCAATTCATTCAGCAAGCATTCTACGTAATTGCATGAGCACGTAGTGTCCATTATGTCAAGTAGAGGTGTAAATTGAAGCAGCAACTCAAATGCATCCAGAATATCTTGCGAGTATTCAAACTTTTCATCACCTATAAAAATGCAAAAATGTAAAACCAAATTTTATTTTCCAACAGCCAGATAACTTCAAATAATTTTACCGACCATTCAAATTAGTTACGTGCAATTCCTTCAATATGTGCGGCACCTTTAGAAATGTGAAGGCTCCCCACTGAGACTCCTTAAATGTTCCTGTTACGTTATGCAGACACATCAAACAAGCACGAATGATCTCGCAATAAAGCCGCGCGTTTGTATAACTCTTTAATCTCTGCACCATCAGCAGCTGGTTGACGAACACGGTTGTCTCGGTGCTAGGATTCAATAATACTTGAACAGCAAAAAGTGGCTGCAGGCAATGAGTAATGGACTCCATTTTAGTTTTCTCAGGGCAAAGACTCTCGATCTCCAGATTACACAACTTTTTCAGAGAATCTTCTATTGGCACCACAGACTTTTGAGTACTCGTCTTCAGTAATGTCTCGATTTCCTGGCATTTCTTTACAACTTCTATGTATAGATCTAAAAAAAAAATGTATAAATAAATTTAAAAAGTATGCAAAAATTAATAACTACATAAATCTATACAAAATAAACACAAATTGAATATAAATTTGTATTTACATTGTATTGCATAAAAAATTTAAAAATATCAGCCTTAGTCACACCTTTGTCATCATATTTAGCCAAATACATCATCGCACATAAAAAGTCTGAATTTAGCATCTGCTGCAAAATACTAGCAGGTTTGTCTACGAGTTCGCTCGGATGCGGAGTGAGAGGATTGCTCTGGGGCGTCTTCGTTAAAGTATGTAGATAACATTGCAGAAGCCAATGTACAATAGATAAGACTGCTGCTGCTAAAAGGTCTTCTTCTGGTTTACCACGGCATGTGATACCAACTTGAATAGATTCCAAAAACTCCAGCAAACTCACAATGCAATGGGGCTTATGAAACGCGTCATATTTACTTATTCGTTGCAACACTGCGGCGTATGACACCAGCTGCAAGATAATTTGAAGTGTAAATCACTGATATGCATATAATTTAGATATCCTTTGGAATGTGGAATAAACAAACCTGAGAGCTTAACGAGTGTTTCAGATACGACAGTACTAACTGATTAGGTCCTGGCCCCACTAATGCTTGTTGTAATATATAATCTGCTAAGTTATATACATCGCCACTTACACCTCTTGGAAGAATCTGAAGATTTGTTTCAATTTTGGGAAACATTTAGAAACATTTAAAAAATAAATGGAAAGCATCTATCATCAGAGTTAAAATGTTGATATTTACCGTTTTAATATTAATACCCCATTGCAAATCAGTCCAACGCTCTCGCCAAGCTCGTAGCAAAAGAGCTTTTAAGCTACTAGTTTTACTAGTCACTTTGGTTTCCATTAGTGATGTTAAAATATTATATAATTGTAGAAACGTTTGATGTAGTTTGCAGTAAATAAAACATCCTGTTAAAATGTTTAATAATATCAGCTGTAAAGAGAGAAAGTTTATAATTAATTTCTAAAAATAAACATTAAATGATTATCTCTAATGATTAAGTAGTATTTTACAAAAAATGTTTAGTATCTAAACTATGTTGACATTATAGGCCTGTTCTTTTTAGCTGAACTTTTGTATCAGTTCATCTTTCTTCCTTTTCTCTTCAGGAGGAAAAAAGAAAAAGAAAGATAAACTGCAAAAGTTCAAATGAAAAGAATGAGACTTATATACTTAACCTTATATTACTAATGTGTTTCTCTTAAATTACGAACGTGAGGTGTTTCAACATCTCAGCATTGTATCTCAATTTTTATTGTCCACTTTGATTTACAATTAAATAAAAATTGACAATATTCTGTATCCTTTTTTAGATAAAGATAGAGGCAAAAACATTTTTAAATTACAAAACAAATGTACATATAAATAGCAATCATATATTTAACGAATTTATAAGACTAGAATGTCTTGGACATCGCACATAGTAATCAAACTAATTCTAACTGTTTTTCTAACCTTTACAGACTATCCTTCCGGCATTCGTGAAAGAATATATAACAATTTTATCATAAATTTAATGACGAACAAAGAAACACTAAACTTTCGCCTTTCTCATTCACTTTTAAATATATATAATAAATATTTAATTAAATTCCTTGCTAATCTAAATCGAGAGAGCCCGGTCAGCCCGATAAAGTCCAGGATAGAAATTTTCAGCGTTTCTATTTTCCAATTGTTTCCAATTTTCAATTCCTTTTGCGCTATTTTCAATCATTTTCCTAGTTCCCACGATGTCCGCGTGGCTCAAACGGCGCGAACTACCATCGACATCCAGCAGCCAATAAGAAACTCTCTTTCCTAGGATCTTTCACGTTTTCATTTTTAGAAAAAAATCACTAATTGCGACCGAAAAATCCCTCGGGAACGACGTTTCCCATTGGACAACGTCAGCCGGAAGTGAGCAAAACGTCACTGGAACTTCCGGTCGGTCGTTTCCGCTTCCGTCCACAAGGCGAAAGGTAGCCGTATCGCTCACCATTCCAATTTGGTTCGTAAGCTCGTAAAGGAGACACGAGACGCGTGACTAAATAGCGAGGACGGTCCCATTAGGGACGAAGTATCTGTGAAGAAAGAGACGAGGAGGAAGAGTCCACGATCCAAGTTGCTTCGAGTTCAAAGCGCTCGAGCAAAAATCACCTTTCCGTCTCCGTCGACGGTATCTCTTCATCATTCATCCAAAGGAGCGGCACGATGACGGACAGTCGTGAGTATTTAAATAAAGTTACAGTTGCATGATTTACGAAACGAGACCATTTACTCCCGATGATGATGAGCCATCTCGGGAAGCGTCGCCAAGCGCATCGTAGATCTAAGTCGGAAGATCTGAGAGGAACGACGAGCGTTGCAAGTCGCGATCAACATCGTCTTGTCGATTACGAGTGAAAATGGCGGTTAGCAGAGGCGTCGAATACATCAGAGTAACGTTGGAGTAAAATTTTCGCGGATTAAAAGACTGTTGCTTTTTGCGGACTCGAAAATGAACGAGAAATATTATTTTTGTATACATGGGAATTATTACTTCTCCGAATGGATATATTAACACGTTTATAAATTTATTTGAGTATACATGTGTGTGTGTGTGTGTGTGTGTGTGTATGTATATATATATATATATATATATATGCATTTTCCTTTAATAATTATTTAAATCCACAATTATGTTAATAAAGATCTGTTCTCTGCACTTCTTGCATAGTTTATTCTTTCTCTTTGTAATTTGTTTATTCTTTCTCTTTATTAATTTCTTACCTTTATTTTTTCTTATCTTGTGTTTCTTTATTTTTATTTTATGCTATCGCTTTTTTTTCATTTTCTTTTTACTTGTCATTTTTATATTTTTAAAAGGGAACAAATGATGCAAAAAAATTAACTGAAAAAAATAGATTGTAAAACATTAATGATCTGGTACTAAATTTTATTTCATGCAGCAGTATATAAACTGTTACAACAATATATTAGAAGATCTTAACAAAGGAGCTCAGATTGCTAAAAAAATATTTGCATTGAATTTTTACAGAGTATTCCAATTACCAACAGCAGGGATATAATCAGTACAGCCAGCCACCTCCTGCAACTGGTCAGGATACATCGTATCCACCACCTTCGACTGGCGGGAGTAGCTACAATCAATATAGTCAACCACCTCCGAATTCTGGTAGCAACTATAGCAATTACAACAGCTACAGTTCCAACAGTGGTCAAGACTATCAGTCGCAACCTCAAGGTAGCTACAGCAGCCAAAACAGCTATAGCGGAGGTAGTGGAGACAGCAGTAATAATTATGGCAGCAGTTACAGTGGAGGTGGCGGTGGAGGATATAATCGCAATTCTGGTTCTTACAGCGGAGGTTCATATTTTCTTCGCACTATTTATAATTAAAGATTCTGATTCCTGCGTTTTGTTTTTTTCTTCTTTGTTATATTTCTTCCTCCTCTCAGTTTTTATAATCTTTCAGTTACATTAAAAACTTCTGCAACTAAATTATTTTAAATACTCTTTCTTGATTTTTTCTCTTTTATAATTCATATTTTATACTCATCATATATATGTTTTAGGCGGAGGTGGCGGTGGAGGCGGTAGATACAGCGATCGTGGCGGTTATGGAGATCGCTCCGGTGGTGGTTACAAGTAAGTTCATTTTCTAAATCTTTATATAATATACATAATAAAGCGAATAACCAGAGCAACGGACTCTGGTGTGTTAAATTAAAATCAACAGCCACCGCATTCAATAAGTACTCTTTGCCGAAGCAAAATCAAAGGTATGCAATGATGTTCTTAACGCCAGTAAATGGAAAACTCTTGTTGAAATCATTACGAATCGGTTTTATGCCCGACCGGGCGTTAATGTGTTTAAAGTATGCCTACAGGTTTAACAGACAGATATAACTGAGGTAAAAAGAGGTAAAAAAAAACAGTATATGACAATTGACGTAAAAAGGCTGTAATGTCGACACTATTCGCTGCTTCTGAAATAACACAACGTACATTCATACATGCACACGACATACACAGATTATGTGGCAGCTAAATGCAAAGGTCTTAAGTCGATTAGACTACAAAGCGATTGATGTCGCCACTGGGGCCACTGTTGTATTATTAGGTGTATTATATATGATTAGGCAACTATGGTATTTAAAGTCTGTCGTAAGAGATTACAGAGAAATATTGCCTTATCTGACCGTTATTATACGCCATATTTAAATAAAAAGAAACAAGTTTTTGAGAAAAAGTGGAACTGTACATTGTATTTTTCCATATGTTATTTCAAGTGATACATGGTTTTACTGTGTGTATATCGTCGCTTCTAGCATTGGTATTATTTAAATAGGTATTTTCCGAAATACTTTTCTTTTCTATCACAAACAAAAATTGAAAAACAAAACACGTCGATTATGCTGTGCATTTACAAATTTCTATATCCCAATCTGCAACGGAATCAACGGCGAGTTGCAGCGAATGCTTAACAATATTCCTTTCCGTCAAAGAGTTCTTTAGTCACAAGTAATCTCTTACCTTTTTTTTTTATTTATTGCAAAAATGACAAAATATCTGTGTAATATATATATTCAAGTAGAAATTAGGCATGCTTTTATCGAGATTTGTCTTTTTCCTCGAGACTCGTGTTACGTCGAATCGATCAAAATACTCCGATTTATCTCTTTCGATTTACAATCGTTTGTCATCGTTTCTCACATTGTATAAAGTTCTCTAAATCTGCATGCTAAACGACACTGACGGACGTGATTTAACGGCGAGACGAACGGTCTAATGTAAATCATGATGTGGTATGACTGTACAGACATTTAGACAAATAGGTACATCAATCAAGAAGAAAGGTGGCGAGCGGCATACATACGATTCGCCATGCATCGATCGATCGATCACAGTCTCTCCATGAGTCAACTCATTGGTATATCTGCTTCTGTGTTTTAGCAGTGGCGGTGGCCGTGGTGGTTATAACAAAGGTAAATGCACCAGACTGTTTGTACTAGTCTGGTGCTAAATATTCTAGCTTTCACTCTACTATTTACGATCTTAAATACTCGGTTACTCGGTGTTATATGAAAGGGCTGCTATGCAACATTGTTAGGATAGTGCAGTAAATAGCGTGCGATGTCTCTCAATCTCACACTCGCACGGCGAATTTATCGTTGAAAGTGAGAACGGAGGAGAATGAAATATAAAACCGTTCGCGTTCTGCCTGTAGATGTATTGAAAAAAAAAAGATCAAATGCACTTTACGATCACCAATTGCTTTTTTTATCCTACGAATCTGGCGCACGGATGTCGTTTTCCTGTATTACTGTGTTAAGTAAGACTTTCTTTTTCTTTCTTTTTCTTTTTTTTTTACAAGAGTAGGACACCTCCGTGCGTCTGCCAAAATTAGATCTTTCATACATTCCGTAAGAAAACTGTCGTTACCCAACCGATTTCCGCACTGTGCATGTCCTCGATGACGTCGTGCAGTAGGAAAACTATTTTGGAAAATCCCTTAAAAGGTCGAAAGGTTCCAAAAAGGTAAAAAAAGAAGGGTATTGCGAGTGAATATTAGTGAATAGAACAATAGTTGCACGATGATCGTGATTGATTTTTGATATGGTCGATACATTTTCAAATGCATATAAACGTACAAAGCGCGAGAAGAGTAAATAAAAGGCAGCTGGTGAGCTACTTGCCGATTATGTGATTAAATGTCAAGGGTAAGAAATAATGTTGCAGCCCTTTTGTATGTTCAGCTGCAACCCTGTGTTCTATATGTATCGTTAGGTGTTAATGGGAATATTAGACCGCTACTAATGCATTACGTTTTTATAAATAACACGATACGAAGGGAGATTACGATGCATACTGCAAACGTAATTCGAAGTACGGAAATTATGCAGAAAAATGGGTACCTAAGTGAGAAATTGTTATTATTGAATGTAATTGTGCGTTCCTTTTAAGACCTCGTGAGAAAAAAAAGAAGTGGAAAAACATGCGTAACGAGTAGCGATAATTATGCTAAATATCCTGGGTGATAACGTTACAAGGATATACGTAGATGTGTGTATACGTGTTTAGTTGTTAAAATATACTTTATAAGCCTCCTTTAATACCCTATAAAAGAGAAAAGAATGTCTCTTGCTTTTGCTGGTATATACGATTTATTACTTGTAAACTCTCAAATTCTGAATAAATAGAACGTTACCCAAATAAAAACTGGTCATCCGTTTTCCGCTTCTGCTCGTGTTTCAAAAAAAAAAAAAAAAATATGGCAGGAAATCCTTCGCAATCAAGATCGTAGAGGCTATTAAAAAATGTGTGGTAACTAACATCTCGAAAATAAACGATCGTTGTTCCTTACTAAGAATGTTGTTGTGTCATCGGGAATACGATAACTTTGAATATACGACTATAATTTTTACTGAGAAGTGATGAATCCGAAAAAGATATATGGACAGTGTTTCCAAACTCCTACGCGGTCAGAACAAGTCAAAAATTACAAAAAAAGAGACGCGCAGTCGAAACACTTTCCTTGTATCTTTTAAAGTAGAATGAAGTAAAGTAGTAGCTCCAGGGTCGGTAGATACGCGAATATTTTTTTAATTATCTTAGACGCTTCTGTGCGACGAATCATTACTTTCGGTCCATTGCAGGGGGCTACGGTGATCGTAACAGCGGTGGCGGCGACGGAATGGTTACACAAGAGGATACAATTTTTGTATCCGGTATGGATCCATCAATCTCCGAAGAAGAGATTTGTCAACATTTTGGAGCGATTGGCATTATTAAAGTATGTATTCTTTCATATCATACACATATATATATATATATATATATATATATATATAT